>PVIR01016113.1:0-37116 GCA_004026965.1 Petromus typicus
GAGAGAGAGAGAGAGAGATGTAGTTGACCTATCACAATTAATTGAAATTTTGAAATTTATAACATCCAGGTCAGATAGAAGTGGATTAAATGGACAGGTGTAGCTAAAATTCTCTTCTTTCTACCCAATCCTGGGCTCTGTAGGTTTTGTTAAAGATTGAATCACAACAGGTATGCAAAAGCTGCATGTCTTTTCTGTGTTGTACCAGGTACTTGATGAGTACGTGTTATGTCCCTAGCACCAGGCACAGAATAATAGGAAAACAGAACTCGAGTATCCAGGCAGGAGAGAAAGAACAGTGCTGTTTTGCCTTATGGGAAGTGGTTATGGAGCAAGGGTCTAAAAATGTTCCATTGCTCCAGAGTTGGTACTGTTGTGACAGGAATTCACCTGGGAAGACTGGAGGGAATAAAGATCAAGATTTTAGTTTCAGACAAAAGAAGAAAAGTTGGATCTGTAGTGGTCCTGATGGTCAGAAAATGCACAAACACACACACACACACACAGAGAGAGAAGAAATACAATATATGTGTTGGCAAAACAAAGGGAAAATTTATGTTGCTATGTAAGTTCTTAACGTTTGGCTGGAGTTTAAACAGAAAGTGATGGGGAAAAGCTCAGGTTCAGAAGTCAAAGTTCTGATTTCAAACACTATCTGTTTTTTTACTGAGTATGTGACTTAGTGAGTCACATAACCTCTCCGAGCCTCAATTTCCTCAGCAGCAAAATCGTTACTGTGAATACATCTAAAATTACTAGTCTGTATGAAG
Source organism: Petromus typicus (assembly GCA_004026965.1). Classification (NCBI taxonomy): domain Eukaryota; kingdom Metazoa; phylum Chordata; class Mammalia; order Rodentia; family Petromuridae; genus Petromus; species Petromus typicus. The sequence goes on from PVIR01016113.1 coordinate 771, forward strand.
AACCTGGCAGCAAGAAAGCAAATACAAAGTTGTTAGATAATGATAATCACTGAGCCCTGTATCGAAATGTACCTTCATTTCCTTCAGTAATACTCAGAATTGACAAGAGTCTTTGGAGAAATCTTTGGACAGTTTCTGAGTAAACTCTTCAAGGCAGAAATAGGAAAAAGAGACTAGTTTCTGCGCAGTGTCTATGCTATAAATTCTAGAAGAATTTAAAATATTTTTTATTGAAATGTGATTTACATGCCACAAAATTTCCTTTTGAACGTATTTAATTACGTAGGTTTTAGTGTATTCCAACTATCTAATATCTCATGGGAGATGTTTAGACATCATTAATATAATTAATAATACTGCTAGTTTCTGGTCCATTAAACTTTTAATATAGTCTTTATTGTTGTGACGTTCCTTATCATTAAAAAAATGTTTAACCTTTTGGAAAGTAATATACAACGAAATGCAAGAGTGTACAGAAGTGAGTATTGTACCTAAGTGGGTGGTGTCAAGTGCTTGCTCTGGTTCCTGCAGAGGTGCCCAGCACACAGATACCAGAAATACAGCTGAGCATCTTTCATCCATCCACCTCAGCAGCAGCATCTCCCAGATGTGACTGAGACTCCACAGTGTCTTACTCTTTTTTCTCTTGCAAAACAGAAATACCTAAGACTGAGTAAGCTAGAGAGAAAAGATGTTTATTTTGATTCACAGTTTCGGGAGTGCAAGAGCAAGATACTGTTGCCTGTGTGACCTCTTTGAGGGCCTTGTGCCAGAAAGTGGGAAAGCGGGATGCAAGCCACTCTGTTCCCAAGAGTGGTCACGTAGTAAAAGAAAAAGCATGAGAGGTAAATGCTGCCTTCTAACAAACTGCTCCTGAGATAACTAATCCAGTGTTGTGAGAGTAAGAACTCATTCCCAAGAGGTGGCATTAATTTGTTCATGAGGGTTCCACTCTCATGACCCTGACACCTCCCAGTAGGCCCCACCTCTCAACACTTCCATTCAGAGAGACTAAACCTCAGTAAGAGCTTTGGTGGACATAAGCATCTTGAGGTCATGACACACAGGGCAGACAGTGTCCCTTTAACATGGAATCGGCCCTTCCCAGGTTGGAAGGTGGTGCTGAATGACACCCATACAACCTTGGAGGAACTCTCCTAATTACAGCCTAACCAACCTAGTAGTTCCTACCTCCTTACTGCTGTAGCTGAGCTCCTTGACTTGCCCTGGCAGTCTTAGCTTCCCAGATATTTCCATATGTGAAAAGGAGCAACAGCTTGCCTCCCCTGCCCCAGTTATTCATGTAGCTGGCTCTGACTTCTGCTGACTCTTCCAAGCCCAGCCTGGCTATTTTTCATAACACATTGTGTATGGAATTCCTCACTCACCTGGAACTTCTACTGCGCAGTATAGTGGATTCTACAGCAAAAATATTCTAGCTGTTCCTGGGAACTATAGGTCACAATAAGGCAGGAGCCACAGACCATGAAACATCTGAGCTCCAGAACAGCTCAGCATGGAGCAAGTGACCTCATGGCAAAGCTTTGGAGTAAGTGTTTCTCTCTTGGTGTTTAGCACCACAGAAAGTATGTGAACCTCTATCATGGTGCTAGGCTTTGAATCTCTCTCCACAAATGGGGGTCGACCGTTTTAAAAAACTCATAGGTCTGTCTTTCCCTTAAACATTGGAAATATTGGAACCCCAGGGTGTAAAGGTGTTTGGATGTGGCACATCTTGGCAGATGAGGTATCGTAGTCCTAGAAAAAGAAAAAGAAAATCTTTCTCTGTTATTACTGTTGCATTGATTCTTTTTAACACTCCTCACTTGTGTCTCCATAAACTTTTTTCCCTTCTCATGTGTGTAGTACCTCATTCATTATTTCAATCTGTGAGGACCTCAAGGGCTGCTATTGACTCATAACCTGAAACTTCCTTTTGTGCAGCTGGATCTAGCTGTAATGGTTCCCACAAATTCTCTGTGCAAACAGAGAGCTCTGTCTCCTGACCTTTCCTCTGAAATTATCTTCTCCTGCTGCCATGGGCTTAGCCATGGAGCCATTCGCAGCGTTTCTGTCTTCTTCTGGTAGACTGAGAAAGTACAAAAGGGTGGCAACTCCAGATTTTGATATTGAGGTTTTCATGCAGACATTCTTTTTGTAACTCCTGTTCATTTCAGTTGAGTCTGGTGGCTTTGGGCCCTAGAAAGCATCTGTACTCTCCCTGTCCCTGTGACTCCAGGAAGCAGCAGAGCCACTCTGAGAAGGGCATCATCATCTTCTCTCCCCATTCACTGAGCAGCACCAGTGATGCACGTGTGGTGCATTAGGAAACCATCTCCAGTGCACAGTGCCAAGGATCATCCGGCACTGAGTGAGTATAGCAGGACACCTATACTCACTACAGAAACCACAGATGGAGACTAGGCAGTCTCTGCCTCATCCCTAAATCTAGAATTGTTCCTGGTTTCCTCGTCTCTGTGATTGCTTATAAATGAATCTCCCTGAGTTAGAAACCAGAAAGAGACACTTGCTTATTTGATAGTGTCTGGCCAAGGATTTAGCTCAATGGTTCCGGTGCCTGCCTTGGAAGTGCAAGATCCTGAGATCAACCCTAGCGCCAAAATAATAATAATAATAGTGATAATAATAATAATAGTAATTCATAGTGTTCCTACAAGTTGTGATTTTAAGCTGTATTTTCTGCCTTGCACCATTTGTGACCTTTATCAAGTCACTTTATCTTTGAACCATAGCTGCTTATGTAAGTTGTAGAGATCAACCTTTCAAGGTTGCTGCAAAGATAAAATGCAGTCACCTTCTGCCTTCTAATTGTGTACCCACAGTACCTTTGAGTCTTCTGGCAGCAGTTTGTACACATACAATAATTTGTTTATTTGATCTCTTACCAGATATAGGCTCTAAATAGGCAGAGATGAGATCTGTTCTTCTCTTCTCTCTCCCAGCCCAGTATTGGGCCTGATACATGGTACTAATTTGGTGACTGATGGATGAGTATATAGAAAACACTGTGCATATAAGAAATAGACCGTAGGGCAGTGGTTTTCTCTTTCCTCTCTCTAGGGCCATTTTAAAAATTCAAATTCCTGAGTGATTAGTATTTCCTTCAGTATCAGGATTCCCAGGTAGCAAGATCTACAGATCTATAATTCCCCTAGATGATATGGCGCAGTGTTTGCATATAACTCTACACGTCTCCCCACACTTTAAGTCATCTCTAGATTATTTGTAATATCTCGTATAGTGTAAATGCTATGTAAATAGTTGTTATTCAGTATTAAGGAATAACAACAAGAAAAATAATAGAGAGGCAATTCTGTCTGGCCTGAGCATGCACATAGCACATAGATAAAGTGCATGAGGTGCCACGCACATGTTGCTGAAATCGTGAGTGCTGGGAGACCTGGAGGATCTGCAGAGGATGGAAGCCACAGCAGGGCGTGCTGTAAATCACTTCATTCACATGGATTCAGCATCATGTTTAACATAGAGCAAATTCTAATTTTGCCTTTTGGAACTTTCTGTTTAGCAAAACTTTGTTCCACAGTTGGTTGAATCCTTACATGTAGATCTTGTGGATATGAAGACTAACTGGGGGAGGTTTCTGTTTTGTTATGTAACACCAAAAATCACCTTACAATCTTGGTTCTCTTTTTATGCTGGCAGCCAGAGTGCTTAGAACTCAACCTTTGACCATACAAGTTGGAGGTCACAGCTTAAAACTCAGCTGTTAACCTTACCAGGACTTTGTACCTTGTTCATTTTCTTCTTTTGTGACTAAATTGAACATTTTCTTACCAATTGCTTTATACTCTATCCTGTTTAGAACAAAAAATTGTATTAATCAATTCCAGCTAGTAAAAATTTTATTTTAGCCACCGGTGTACTTGCTATTTTATTTTTAGTCTAATTTTTAAATACATTTTTTTGTTGTTGTTGTTAAATGTAGCATATTGGTTAAGGCAAGTCAGTCTTAAATAAGAGCAATGAAGAGAAGAATTTAGGCTGGGATCACTGTTAGCAGGGTGATTGTGGGCACATTTCTAAGAAGGCCGTAGCTTGTTCCAGCCCAGAGTGGTGCCTAAATACAGAGTTAATTTGATTGATTATAAAATGAATGGCACCCATTGGATTATTTGAAGATTTAAAAAGGTAAGGTAATAAAGGCTCCCACCCAGCTCTTGGTAGGTGGTATGTGCTCAGTACCAAGCACCTGCATCTTTATTCTCTGTGCTCTGTTGGCAACACGATAGTAAACTCTGGAGACAGCAAATGGAGTTCTGTTCTGTGACTGACAAGAATAACCATTCAAATTATATGTGCTTTGTGCCAAATGAGTAATCCAGATCAAAGCCTTTAAGGGAGGTATGAGCAGCCACTGGGGCGATCTGGGAAGCAGGCAGCATGGGCTCAGTAAGTCTTAAGAATGGTGGGGCAGAGGGCACAGAGATACCATGTGACTGAGCAGTCAGAACAATTTGGGCCCAGACAGCTCCTGTGGTGGAGAGGGCGCTTGGACATACTGGAGAGTCTCAGGACTTGGCCAGGCCTCCTGGGAGCTGCAGGGAGTGGGCTGGAGAAGCCTTGGTCTCCCTCTGTCCACTCCTCCTCCTAAGTTATTCAGACACTGATTTCCTGGGGAAAGAATGGCTTATTTTATCTTAGTACAGAGGACTCTTGCATAGGACCTCCAGTGAGTAGCATCTGAATTTGTAGTTTCATCATTTCACCTCTGAAATGATGGATCCAGTGGCATCTACCTTGTACTGTTGCCATGAGAGCCCAGAGCTAACGTGCCCATAAGCTTCAGCCTCACACTAGCTCTCAACATGTACGCAATCAGCAGGGGCTGCCGCTCTTATTGGCTGCCTGTGGCACCCTGGCTACCATGTTAGTCTGAAGGACATTTATCAGTTGCTCTCAGTGAGAGCTGAGCTCTGTTCAGAGTTGTGTTCTCCAGCAAGATATGGTGCATATCTTGTTCTTGTTCTTTCTCTCATCTTTTTTGTCCTTTAATCTCGCTTAGCAAAGCCAAGCCTCATTATTTAGAACAAAATTTAAAACTATCTATGCTTATACTTTTATTTCTTTTCAAAAACAAGAAAGAAAGTAAATGAATATGGTCTTTCAGAGTTTTCTTTGCCTTTAGATATAGTGAACTGAGGAGAGACTCGAGGGATCCTCTTTCTATGGAGGGTCTTTGAGTAAGAAAGCGATGCACCCCTGCGAGGTATGTGGTCACTGCCAGCTGTATACAGTAATGTTTCTTGTGCATTTACACGGAGGAACAGAAAACAAAAAATGAACTTTCCAATTTCCTAGGCTGCTCTACATTGTGTTCTTCTCAGAGGTCAGTGAGAGCTCACGTCCCTGGAGGTGGCCCCTGCCCTTGGCCCGCTCCATGTTCCTCTCCCCTTCCCTTTGTCTTGGGAAGCTGTGTTTTACGTATTTGAGCAGCCAGTGTTCTTTTATTTCACCTGACTCATTTCCAATTAGTAGTAGCTCACCTCGGGGGAACATAATTAAGAGGGCTCTAGTTATCCAGGGGAAAGGAATTAAACAAATTGTGAAAGCACAGTAATAATGAACGAGGACTACAGAACCATTAATACATCTGCAGGATCCATATTCGTGCCTCTTCATTGCTAGGAATGAGCTCAGGCTGTAGGACCTACCTGTAGAAGAAGTGCTTGTGTATCACAGCTCAGGAGCATAAACCAGGGTGAGCCCAAGGGCCCTTCCAGTACACCAGCACTCTTCCTTTGGCTTCGTGTGAAGTATGTGCTGTGTGACATCATAACCACACTTAAGCTCACAGAACAGCAGCCCTGAATTCGAAGTTCTTGTTCTTGCTCTTGTTCCTGGCTGGCTTTGTGAACTCAGGCACACCTTTCTGAGACTGTTTCCTTGCCTGAAAATGTGGATAAAAGCATATTTTGCAGAGTTGAGTTTAGAATGTATTTGAAATGCATAGAAGTCACTGAGTCATTCAATAATATTCATTTAGTTTTGCCTTAATGATTCAAAATAAAGATGCCTTTCAGGTAAAGGTCGTTATCTTGTTACTTCCTTACAGTACCAGAAGAAACCCTTTCTTTGCAAGGGAGAAGGAAGAAAGATGTCACTGAGATAGATACAGCAGTAATTCCTAGCACAAAGACCTAGCACAGATTATCCTTATTCTGCTATTCAGAGACACACAGTAGCATCCTACAATTGCTGTCTGCCACACAGCAATTGTGACACAGTTGTCATGGCCTGCCTATACATGCATTTGATCATAGCTGTTAATATGAACACCACTTTAATTTAATTATGTGTGTTGTTGATTCTGCCTGAGTTGTGTTTAATTGCCATTTAAAATGTCTTCAGAATAGCACCATGATTCAGCATTGAAATGTAAAGTCACTGTGATTTACTGAAAGATACCAAGCAGGAAAGCTGGGTATGCATTTGCTTTTAGTTCAGCAAGTATATTTGCATTCATATTTTCTACAAGAGCAACAACTTCTTTCTCAAATGTAAAAGAAAAAGATAGGTTCTACTAGATGAAATTTTGTTGTCTTGTTATTGGCTTACCCCTAGAAGAGTATGGACACTGATGTGAATCAGAAAATGATCCAGATGAGTCAAATTTTTAATGTGAAGGTTTTAAGACTAGCATAGTCAACTTATTTTACCTTATTTTCCTTTTAATATATAGCCAAGAGAAAGAAAAGATTTTTTTAATTTGGCATTGTAAGTGGTCAGAAATCCTCAAATCATTGTTTTCTTCATGATACTTGAAAATAAAGAGGAAAGGTGCTTCTGAAAAGAAAGTGACATGTGACTGCTGCACTCAGGGAATATACAGGTGACAGCGCTGGCTGTGAGGTTAGAAATTTGGGAAGAGAAAAATGATACATGTTATGTATCTGTCCTTCCTCAAAGAGTTTTGACCATTTTCCTCAGTGGTTTGTCAGGAGTCTTTCACAGCCAAGACTGGAGCAAAAAACCGTTCTCTGAGTGAAAGAAGAATAGAAGAATAGGTGTGATAGAGAACACATCGGAACTTGACAGTGAACTTAGCAAGTACCTATCAGGTGCTGCTCCTGTGCTAAGGCACCTCATGGCTTCTTCAGCCCTGCCACAGTTGTGATCATTAGAAAATTGTATGATTAAATATAAGAGCTGAAAAAGTTGATAATACATTTTTTTAAACCCAAAACCCAAATGAAACAAACAAAAACTGTCCTGTTCTTTAATTTAGTAATTCAGTGTGTGGGAATTCATACACGAAGCTGTTCATTGTCATTACAGTAGTACTCATTTTAGTGAAAAGTTGGAAGAGACTTTAACTGTCAGAGTTCAAATAATTGTGGTACCATCATACTTGGTGCAATATTATGCAGTCTTTAAAATAATAATCACAAGGATTGTAGAGCAGAATGGAAAATGTTAATGAAAACAATGAGAAAACAATAAAACTTATACAATTTATTTAAAAGAGAGAGAATTGCTTGTTAACATGGGCCAGTGTTAGAAAAGAATAATGCAAAAATAAAAGTAGTTGTGTTAAGGTGATGTAATCATGGGTACATTCCCCTACCACCACCAAAAAAAATTATTTTTACAATAGAAAGGCAAAGAAAGCAGGAGAGGTTTCCAAGAAAATGAGTCAGTAGCTACAATAATTATTGAGGTATATTGAGAATGTAAATTGTTTTCAGAACATACCTAAAATTACCCAGTCACATACTTGCTACACTGAGATGTTAAAGAGGCTTTGGTTTTCCTTTTCTTTTCTCTCCCTCCCCCTACTTAGAATTTGTAATTATGTATTTTCAGAACAAAAATGCTTTTGATTCTGGGAAGTTTTAGAGGCTCTGTAAGCAAATGATGATAATATAAAAGGTATTTGTCCAAATTTGCATTCATACAAAACATGGAGCTACTATGATTTTAGAATAAATGTGTTTTAAATATTTTCCAAATACAGAGCTGTTGCAGTCCTAACAGTACTTGGCTAAGAAACTACATTTCTGTGATAGGCCATAATTACTCTTTGAAAAATTATTGGGTCTAAAAAAATTGCCTACCTACAAAAATAAAAACCTACCCACCTAAAGATGCCCAAAGAGTGAGTTCCACTTTGTCCGGTCTTATATTTGCAATCAGTTCCATAGGGCCCTTTTTTTCTTTTAAGGTATTGTTGGTTTTTATTGCAGGACAAAAGGGCATAGCATTAAAACCTGTATATTCAAAATCTTAGAAAATATTTCTTTTTCAGGTAAGAATCTGGTTAAGTTGTACAGAGGGCTTTGGCCATAGGTACTATTTTTAGCTTTTTCTCATAGTTATTTGAATGTCTTTTTACCATAAGTCAGCTTATTTATTGGAATTTCATGTCTAAAATTCTAATTAAAACTGATGATCACCTAAAAATTGTGTGATTAAATATAAGAGCTGGAAAATTTGATGTAATTTAGTCCAGTTCTACCAATCTGAGTTTTTCTCCCTCCTCTATTAGGCTGTACTCCTGAACACATTAATAAGTGACCATTTTTCTGGAATTCTGTGCTCTTCCTGCTTCCTTTCATTACATTAGGCAAGGTTCCACTAGATGAGACATTTGCAGTCTTAAGACTTCCTGCGGGGGTTCAGACTTTGTATTTTTGACATTGAAGCTGTCGTGTTCCTGAAGCTACTTAATTAGAAACACATCCATTTCAGTATACATTGGAAAAAGCTCGGACAGCAGAGCCAGGCACACTGGGAAGTTGGAGCATTTGTGTAGCTGGCAGCTAAACTAATGATTTACAGTTTCAGGAGAAAAAATTTTGCAGGACATTTCCTTCTCCCTAGAAGCAAAGAGAAGGAAAGTATGGCCAGCAGATACCTTAAAAAGAGAGAGAGAAGAAAACAGAAGAAAAGATAACTCCTCTATCAGTGCAGTTACATGTGTAGTTCTTTCTTTGGCTTTTATCAAACACCAAAAATGCAAGTCTTTTAGAAGAATAGTTCTTAAACTGTGCTGCTAATAATATGTCTGTTTTATAGGCTCTTGAAATCTGTAACTACTGAGATCTGTAGAAGAAGAGCATTTTATATTCTGGGGGAGATTTTGCTTGAAAATTTTTATTTACTGAATGGTAATGAGGGAACAGTGCCTTTTCTTCTTGTTACATGTTTGAGCAATTGTAAATACATATTTGATGTTTAAAGTCTTCTTTGCCTGGCCATTGCTTTCTTCGGTACTGTGTGGCATTGCAAGCAAACTTCTACCTCATTACTCAGTTGTTCTTATTTCCTTGACTTTGTCCCCAAAGAATCACCCTTGTCCATGTACTTTGATACCCCGCTACCTAGTCCAGAGGAAAAGTATGTGGTCACTCCAGTCTGAGCTATTTATCTTTCCTAAGTTAAAAATAATAATAATAATAAGCTGTACACATTTCATAAACTCTCAGGTATTGGAGAGACAAATGGAAAAGTTGCCAATTGTTTCTATTTTTCTACTTTGACCTCTTTTCTCTGCCTCCAGGAACTACATGATGTGAAAGGGGGCCTAGGGAGGTAGATTTCAGGTCACTAAGTCAGCGAGACAGCAAGAAAGAAATACATGCACTTTGGAGTGAAAGCCCAGGTTTATCACTTACTTGGCTTTGTGCTGTTAGATGACTAGTTTAACCTCTCTATTCTGTTTCCTTGTCTGTAAAATGAAGGTTACATTTACAGTGAAAGGTTGTTATATATACTAGCAAAGGTGAATGTGAAGGTCTTCATATAACTACTAAAACATTAATCATTGGCGGGCAGAATCACAAATAGTCATGAAAACAAAAGAAGTATTCATTGATCAACCCAGAATGCCCAGGCTTTAAAACTGTTGGAGTTGGGTTCTCCTCCTTTTGGTGAATCCCTGTCTTGGAGAACCTGTTGGTCTGAATGAAGGAGTCCTCAGAGGCTTTGTGAATTGTGTCATCACAGGGCATGTGTGCAACTGGGATGGAGAAGCTTCTTGGCAGCACTCCAAATACTTTGTTTAATTAGAATGAACAGTTAGGATCTATCTGTTGATGGCAGAAAGAAACATCAAACAAAATCATTCTCCTTTGAAACCCATGATATCCTTGTGACTTTGACTGCGTTTTCCATTGTCATGCTGACCAGCATGGTTCTCGTTTTTATTGACAGCTCTTTTCGTCACTAGTAAATATATTTCCTCTCGTTCTAACAGTAGTATGCCAAGTCAAGTACCGTCTCCCACTTTAAAGATAAAGTGACTGAGGGTATGCAGTTCACTTTGCTGCTGATTGGGGACTAACACCAAGGTTGATGCTCCTCCCACCAGCCGTACTGTTTGCGGTGCTACTGCATTTTTAAATTCTTCCGAAGTTTCTAGACTTGGGAACAAAGTGTCATATTAGGATTTTTGTTGTGAAAGGAAATGTAACTGTGCATACGTTTATTAAAACAGTTTTTCTCCAAATAGTGAACCATCTGTAATTTTCTGTCAGAAGCAACAGACATTAAAGCAGCTGTGTGTCTCTGTTTCTTTTCACAGTGCTCCCATGCCCTACCTCATAGGAATCCATTTAAGTTTAATGGAGGTAAGTTGGCTTCTTTCCTCCCCAATCCCTCAACTTGGGGTTTTGTGTTGCATTGTGCAGTGGAAAGACACACTCTCAGGATGCACAGCTCTGCATACAACTGGATTGAAGTGCAACGTCCTAGGTGCGCAGAGCTGAGCATTCTGCTTATGCCCTTTCCACTAGCTCTTAATTTCAGGGGTTTTCCACTTTGCTTAGAAATTGTGAGTTTTCATGGGTGAGAGAGTGAGGGTCAGGAAAGCAGAAGGAAATTATTCTGTGAGAGTTTGAAAGAGGAAAGGGAAGCAATTCTGTTTTCATCATGATATTTATTCTGAATCACTACAGTAGTAGTCCATTTTTTTCGTTGTAGGAAATGTGATATAAATATATGTCATAAATGTGATATAATATATAGAAGTAAGAAGAATATTAAAATTACCCAGAGTACTATTATTCCAGTGCCTAACCTTGGCTTGCTTTTTTCCAGGTTGAATAGCATTTTGCTATTCTTCTTTCCAATCTTTAGATATGCATTTTATGTAAATGTACATAATTGATAGGTGATTAGCACATGTAATTTATTTCATTTAACATTATGGCATGAGAATTTCTACATTTCTGTATCTACTCTTAGTAATAATTTTCAGTGTGTTACCTGTGATTTCCACTATTTGGATGTACTATAACTTAGGCATTTTCCTAGTGCTGGACACTTGTTTATAATTTTTTTACTATTATAAATAGCATTTCAGTGAACATCTTTATGCATAAGGCTTTATCTGCATTTTGACTTATTTCCTGAGCATAGAATCCCTAAAGTAGAAATGCTTGGTCAAAGCTATGAATTTGATGCCAGATTGCCTTCTGTATGGCTGTACCAATTAGATAGCAGTTCTTTTAAAGGACTTTTCCATGCTTTTGTAAGTGCCATTAGCCACGAACCCCAAGACTCCTCCTCCTTAGGAGAGCACAAACATTGTACTGGAGCAGAACGGGGTAGAGGTGGGTGACCTGCCTGGGTGGTGCAGGAGATAAGCTCTCCAGAGGGAATCTACAGCCATGTCTGTCTGTGACGGTACTTTGCATGTCTTAAAGGAAGTGCTACTTCTCTTCTTCTGTTCCCTTCATTTCCCGTCGACGAGGACCACCTGCTTCGCCACTAACTGTTGCACACTGTGCTATTGTGCTTAGGAAAATGAAACAAGTTGGTTATCGAAAAACCTGTTTGTTTGACATTGAGAATCTTGATCAAAATAGACCACAGAAATCTGCTCAAATTTCTAATTTGACAGGACGGCCATGTGGCTCCTACATTCTGTTAACAGTCCCTCCCTGTCATCACCCAGCCCTAAGCACATACAGTACACAGTTTATGGACTATCTTGGATGATGTATTTAGATCAGATTAAAGAGATTTCTCCTCTGTTTTACCTTTGTTTGTCAAGTTTGGGAAGGTCTACTCAAAGCTTTCACATGAAAAATTAAAGTGAATATTTTCTAATAGACATTTTGTGCCAATTTCTGTAGAGTTTGAAATACTAATCTAAAGATGACTTGGCCTATCAGAGCCTTCAGTTCCCTTCTACTTTCCTCCTGCCTTCCAGTCTACTCCAGCACAGCTTTTTTAGACCTTTTTGTGTCCCTTTGTCTTTGGTCTTTCAGTGCCTAGCCTTGGCTTGCTTTTTTTTTTTTTTTTTTTTTCCTGTATGTGTCCTTTAGTTGCCTTGTTTAAAGGTTTTTGTTTCAGCTACCAAATTAGAGTCTCCAAGTCTCAGCTGTGATTCTAACACTGCCTCTCTGAACAGCAGCTCTAAAGTTTCAAATAATAATTGTATTTCAGCTAGATGTCTCACTCAGCCTTCCCCAATCTATCTGCTCTCACCTGTACGCACACATGCTCAGCCATTCTACTCTTCTTCCAGTGTTTCTAGTCCCAAGAAGTGGCACCATTGTCTACAAGGACACCAAAGTGTGACGATGACCGTGGTTGAATTCTTAGTAGTCACAAAATCTCCGAAATGCCTTTTGCCCTCATTCCTTGCTCTGTTCCTTCATTGACACTTTTTCTTTGCTTTTATGGATCCATTCATTTGCTAAGCGAAAGGAGGATCCCTTAGGTTCAAAGTATTGTACTAGGTCCTAGAGGTGTGAAGGTGAATATAAAATTCATTCCAAAGTCCCAGTATGGATTGAATTTCCTCTCACCTGGTCACTGCTTCAGGTGTCCCACCTTCCATTTTCCCTCTGCATTGCCTCTGAACTCTGCATTGGTTTTCCACGGCTGTCAAGCCTTTTGCTGATCCTGCAAAGTACTCATTACCTGACACTCCAAGTGATCCCTGAACAGATCCATATTCCCACACTTCTGCATGACGATGCCTTGCACTTCTCCAGCTCTTCTGTAAAATCCTCTGTCTTATATTATTTTACTTACAGAGCCTCCTTCTCTGAATGACAGCTGTTTGCCTCCTTCTCCTCCTCTGTCATTTCCCAGAGCATGAATTTTGGGGGAAAAGACTTATACATCATTCACTCTGGTAGCCTCAGCACCTTTAATGGGGTGCCAGGCAGGTGGTACTGTGAGTGCTTAGGGGCTGTACTTGGGAGCACATAGATACCACCATTTGCAGGTAACCTACAAACATGATTTTATGTAAAAGCAAGGGAGATTAATATTTTCCTATGTATGTTTGTAAGTAACTTAAAGTAAGGCCCTTTGTAGTAAAATATGCATATGTTTTGAATCTATAACTTGAAGCAGAGTTTAGCACATAAGTGAATGGGTGCAAATCTGCTCTGTCCGTCATTTGTGGGGTTAAATGCTAGCCAAGGTGGATACTGGCTCTGCCGATTGACTGTGGTGGAGGACTTTGCTGTGCCAGACTCCTTTGTGGTCAGCACCAAAGAAAAAAAACATGGTAGATCCCCTACCCTCTAAACCAGTGTTTCTTGGGTGTAGTAGGTAGCCATGAGCTACCAAATTTTGGAAATTCTGATCTTTTGCCCTGGATTTCTCTCAGAATTGGAGGGCCTGAATCGCGCTTGCCAGGGCTGTTTATTTGGCTCTGTCACACACGTCAGTGATAGAGACACTTCCCCACAGGCTCGAAAGCCCCAGGAGGAGTGCAGACCTGAGGCCAAGAGAGATCTCTTTAAGGAAGGAGTGTGGGGAGGCCCATCTCCTCTCACTACACTAGTTTTCTTACTGGCAATTCAGCAAAAGGCTTATTTTTGACTGTCTTGTTATTTTTTTCTTGAAAGCTATAGGCACCTTATTATGCCTTTGCATATGTGCCAGAATTTTTTAAACTTCAAATGAATGTGGCAGATGTTCATAAAAGTTTAGAAAAAGCTACCATAGGAAGACTTTTTAACCATTTCTGTGACACTCAAATTTGTTGCACAAAAAGAAATATAAATTATAACCTAGTATTCTCATTTGAAAAAAGGTTATTTTGGGCTGAGACCTAATTCTAGTCGTCAAGCTTGAATAGAATGTTGTTGCTGTCTGTTAAATGATAACCTTGTTACCATGAAGAGTCCACTTTTCTTCCAAAGTGACAAGTCTATAGCTGATCACTCTTCTCTCCTTCTGCATTTTGATATTCTTTCGCTCATTTAAGCAATTCGAGGCTAGTGGCAAGTTAGCAGAATAGCCAAGGGTATTGGCATAGACCTAGCTTCTTCTTGGAGAGAATGATCATGTTAGTTGGCAGCTAGGAAATCCCAAAACATGGCCAGATTACACAGTGACTATTTCCTTTCATTCAACTGATCTCAATTTAGTACAAGCGACATTTATGCAGTCCCTTTTCTGTGCCATATCTGGTAACAGGTGCCAGATCTTGTCTAGTAGATGATACTTCTCTATTTGATAAATGATGACCTTCCTTCCAAGAATCACAAATAGTGCTGTGTGTGCAGACTTCAGAGTGACACAAGAGATATATCCAGAAGACATTTTGTATTTGTTCTTAATGGTAGGATGGTCAATAAAGAGGAAGGAAAGGCAAAAGCAATGACATAGTTCCAAAGAGAGACTTAGGATGGCTTGTAATGAAGCTGTATGTGTATCCTGAGGCATAGAGGTATGGCGTCTAGAACATGGCCCTGGATTCTGGCTTTATTTCCATTCATAAACTCTCAGACAAGGTCATTTTTCACTGCACCTCATTTTCTCACCTGTAAACTAATAATACTGGATGAATTGTCTTTATGAGATCATTGGGAAGATCCAATGACAAGCGTGCCGCCTAGCCTAGTCCTGATAAAGAGTTCCACAAGATCAACTGTTATTGCTGTTTCTTCAGTGGCCAGAAGCCACTTACATTGCTAAATAATGGCTTTGAAGTGATGTTTTAGGAACACGGCTGTACCAAGGGCCATCTTCTATATTGAAACAGTTGCTTTGCACCTATCCTATTTTGTCCTGGTTTGCATTGCAGAGACACTATACCAGGGTTGGGCATGACATTTTTGTAAGCTTGATCAATGTCACTTCCAAAACCCTACCTGACCATTTCCTTGTTGTAGTAACCTCAGTCATGATATCTTGCCTTTCTGGATCATTCTTCCTCCATAATGGCTGAGTTCTCTACAGGCCCAACAGATTCTAGTGTCTGACCTGTGGTCAGGATACTGTACACAACCCTTCCCACAGCAGGGTGGAAAGAGTCTGGTGTCCAGACACTACATTATACCAGGAATTCTGTATCAAATGGTAACTACAGCACAGTATCTACCTTTTTAGAGTTTTGTCTGGAGCAGATGCACACAAATAGAAAGTTAACTGTGAATTTGGATGGTTGAATTCAGTTAACTGTGGTGAGTTTAGATTGTTGTATTCTGTGAAATGAGAGAAGTCAACCCTCGCCCGAGGGCCGCGGGCTTTGCTGGGGAGGGAACAGAATGCCTAATCTGAGTCCTACTAGATAAGACATAGGAAGACCTGGAGAATGGGAACAACTTCTGCAAAGCCCTGATGTAGAGAACAGGAGGCTTCCCAGGAAGTCTCAGGAGTTCCATGTCTGCTAAGACTGTAGAGCTGGAGGGAGAGGAGAGTATTGAGGTAGGCAGGAGGGGCCAAGCCATCCAGGGCCTTGTAAGCCGCATTAAAGAGTTTGAACTTTATAGGGCAACGGAGAGCCATTGACGGGTGTAAATAGGGAAGGACATGGTCAGGCCTTCTCCTTGTGGGCCATTAGAAACACAGTCCTTCCATATAAAATACTCGGAAACTGCTTAACCATGTTAATAAAGTAAATTGTATTTGTAAAGATCAAGGTAATTCTTGAGGAAATTACACACCAAAATCGTGTATATAAAATTCAGATGTCTTAGTCCCCAACCCAAGCTTCTGAATGGTTCCTTTGCTGCCAAGCTGTGGCCAATGTACTTGTAGTCACAGGTTCCTTTAAGGTTTTTAAGCACCACTCTTATGAGATATTGTCTTTTCTTCTCTGATTTCACCTGTCATACATTAGATATTTTTTCTCCACCTCTGTTTGAAGGTATAAACTTATATGACACATGTACTAAGCAGTAGTGCCAGGAAGTGGATACAGGGCCAGTGAGATGCCAGTACCATGTTGCAGACCCCCAGTTGTCTCTGCTCGCCAGTGAGATCACAAGAGCCTGTGCTGGGTCTGCTTTGGGAGACATGCTGGCCTGCCAGCCATCCTTTCCCACCATCATTTGTCTAGGAAGGCTTAGCTGTGGCCCTTAGAAGTCTGGTTTTGCAAACATGCCAACTGCTTGGAGCGGCACTGAGCTACCATTCAGAAGACAAACTCCAGGTGCCAAAGCTCATCTTGGTCTTTGGGATGCGGAAGTCACACTTGTGTCTGCAGTAGGGTTCCTAGTTTAACTATGGAGCTTGTAACAAAATAACAAGATTCATTTATTTATAGACAAGAAAAGTAAGACTTTTTTTCTTTTGCATTTCAAAGAACCTGAATTTCTGTCAATTGAGTTAGCACTATTTTAGCTAGGTTTTTTTTTTTCTTTTCATTTTTCGCTAGCATAGAAAGTCTTCAGTCCTTTGTTCTCCTTCCCACCCGGGGATATTTATTTTTAAACAGTTTTATAATGAGTGAAAAAGGGTGTTTCTCATTTACCGGTGCATCATTTTGCTTCTTCATGGGACACACATGTAGACAGAATTTGGATGTCATTTACATTTGCTAATGCTCAGCTAATGTAAAACCCTGAGGTATAAACATATGCAGGGATAAGTAGTGACTTGTGTGTGTCTGGACTAGAACAGAGGAATTCTATGTGAGATTTATGTGTTGGGAATAGGTAGTTCACATCCTTGCTTTGTAAGAAGGTGGTGTTCACACACACACACACACACACAATCCTTCTTGATGATTGATTGCCTAGGTTTGTGGGAACAACTTTGGTGAGGAAGGAAGAAGGTTGGGGGAGCCTGGCATCTTCTGAGTCCTTCCTTAGTGCCACGCTCTGCTGGGGCCCTTACCTGCTTTCATTTGGAAGCATTGCTCAGACTGTGCAAACCAGAGACACGCACACTTGTAGATGGTGATGCTAAGAGCCTGAGAAGTAACACCACTCGCATCCAGTCCCTCTGTTGGGCAAGCCTCTGGTCTGTGCACTCTCCCCTGTGGCCGTGTGGATCATGTCTAGCCCTTCTCATGATGCCGGGCAGAGGCCCTACCTATCCCTGAGCTTTTGTTTCTCAGTGCTCTGCTCTGGGGACTGCAGGGAGGTGAAAGATCGGCTCCTTCTAGCAGTCCCAGATTCCTCTAGAGACTGGCTCTGTTGTGCTAGTGTCTAGGCCCTGTATCTTCTGTCACATGCCCCATACCATCAGCATGGTTGTCACACAGGAGCACAAGTGCAGCAGACTCTGCTCCCCTCAGGCCCTGAAACGGGCTTGTGTTTAGTAACAGATTCCTCTGGAAGCTCTTTCTCCTCTTCACACTGGCATCTGCTTTCAAAATGTGTATGATTTCTAAAATAGCACTTATCCTAATGCCGAGATTAGTTAATATAAAACCATTTAAAGCCCTGGGAGTAATTTATATAACCAAAGAGAACAAGTACTTCAGGCTCAGTCCATCCATTTTCAATCCAATTTGTTGTGGTTGAAGTGTTCTCTTGTGAAACAAGCTAGACCTTGGACACACACTAGAGAACCTGAGTAATTATGAGAGCAATCCCAGTGAACCATGTGAGGCCATTGGTGATGCTTTTGTTTGCAATTTTCCCCTCATCAATGAGCCTGTCGTTAGACATAAGTACCATAAGCAATGTCAAAACCGATCTCAGATAAAACTCAAAGTTTACAAACTGTTAACCAGGATTGCTTAAATGAATCAAATTTCGGTCAGACAAAGGCAGGGAGCACCTTCAGGAGGCCAGCAGAGAGGGAAGAGCCCTTCCTCTGAGTCTTTGGTTCTGGGTTCAAGTTTTAGCTGAACCATAGATTGGGTCTTTCCAACAACTCCTTGGTGTGAAGAAAAGATCACTTTAGTGGGGAAAAGGGATGGTTACTTCATCACAGTTTGTCCGCTTTGTATCAGATTCTTCTTACACTACCCTGTTTAGAGATGCATGTTGGAAACATGTACAAATAATGATCTCCAGCTTCGGGTGAGGGTCTCCTCATGTGCAAGGTATTTCAGTTCAAGGTACTCACCTCAGGAAGGAGTACCTGTCTTGCAGATGGGTGTGTTAAGATGACCTGTTGGGCCTCACTGTACTCCTTGCTTGTAGGACAGGTAGACTCTCCATTCCATAGGAATTTTTTATAAGAAACAAGTGAAAAATTGATGGTGCTATTACATGGTAGACGCCAAAAGGGAGATGATTACCAATATTATATGGAATACTCTGCTTCAAAAGAGCTTAAAAAGAAAAGCCCTTTCACATGAGCTTGATTCCATCTTCAGCTTCTGTTTGAATTTTATGATTTTTTTTCTAAGTCACCGTTTGCTTACTTAAAGATACTTTTAACTGAGCTTTGCCCTGTGGGACTGGTGACTTCTTTTTATAAACTCCTTGCAAGTAACTAGGGGTGGGGTATTTGTGGGCGCTCACAGACCAGCAGTGATGATTGAAGAGAGGTACCCTTGGCCTAGGCAAATCCCGCTTGGGATTTGGGCACATGTGGTTTTGTTTAACACCATGCTCAGCAGCTCATGGTACCAGTTTGTGACCATCAGGCATTTGCTGTTGATATGCAAGGTCACCACAGTAGGGGTGTTCGTCAACCAAATTAAACTTCCTCTTAATGACCTAAAATAATTGATTCGGAAGGCCTTTAAATGGGTCAGGGCAATGTGTAAGCAAGCTGAAATCCGGCATTTTCGACACAAATTACTGCATGCTGTTGTTCTGTTTGTTTGTGTTCTGCTTTTAGTAGAAAAATGTGCATGGATCTTTGGAGCAGACAAGAGGCTAAGTCTGAATGCCAGATTTACCAGTTGTTTCGTGGGCAAGTCACTGAGCTGCTGTGAATGTGAGCCTTCACATCCCTGTCAGCAGAATGGGGACAGCTACCTAGAAGGGAGACAGAAGAAAGACTAAAATGCCACGCACATTAGTAGCCCCTTACTCAGTGCTGGCTGGCATTGTTAATAAATATCTCCAGTAGACATCCCACGAAGATAGTGTAATAATAATTTGTACATAGCAGTCAAATTGTGTGTGTTCCCTTCTAACCTGCTTTCTCTGTAAACCACTTCCAGTACAAAAGTTAAATATCCTTGAAGAAAAATGTGATTAAGTGTAGTCAATAAACCTTTCTTTACATGCTGTTTCATTCTCATCTGATATCAAAAGTCAAATACTAAGATTTTATGCCATTTAGGCTATGAAAGGAATAGATTATTTTCTTTGCCCATGGGATTCAGACATTCATGATCTAAGCTTAGGACTTTGCAGGTATCTCTGTGTTTAGAAATATAGGAAATGATTCAAAGCCTTTCTTTTTTTTTTTTTTTTTTTAGGTTTTTTGAGACAGGGTCTCGCTTTGTGGTTCAGGCTGGCCCTGAGCTCAGCCTCAAACTCACATCACAGCAATCCTCCTGCCTCTGCCTCCCAAGTGCTGGGATTACAGGCATGAGCCACCATGCCCGGCACTGTGGTATGTGGTACTGGTTGCTGCTGGGCGTGAGTCTCCACGCCCAGTATGGTATGTGGATACCGGGGATCCAACCCAGGTCCTTGCGCTTGCAAGACAGGCGCAGGAACCACTGAGCTAACTCCCCGGCCCATCAAGGCCTTTCTTAAGTATGATCAATAGTGCTGTTAAAGTTTTCTTTGAGTGAAAAATTATCAAAACCCCACAGAGTATGTCTTGCCTAAAATCCTTTCCCTTGATAAGCCCACTGTCTGACCAGAACGTAAAGGTGTGATGGGCTGCCTAGGCTCCTGGGTACTTCCTTAGCCAAGTATAATATCTGATAAACCTTGGTGCCTAGAATATAATTGTTTTGAAATGGCTGGTGATAGTAAATTTATATCCTCCCTCTTCAACATTTAACTGCAAATATTTTTACTGACCGAATGGGTTAAATTATGAAGCGTGGTAAGTACATATGCACATTACCCATCCCTTGCTTTAGAAGAGAAAAAAAGAAGGAAAGAAAGAAAGAAAAAGATAGCTATGATTTTTGGAAGTCATCCCAATTTTTAAAAATAAGAGAATTTGGACATTTTGGCATATGGGCTTTTTTAAATGAAATTTCATGGAACTGAAAACAGTCAATTTTAGGTTTCCAAAAATTGTTTTGATTTTCGTTGGTATAAATTTGCTGCACATGGTTTTGGGGAAGTTCTGAGAGATACATTTAGGACTTGGGGTTGATTTTTTTATTTTTATTTTTTTTAGATTTGTGATTGAGTTTTTAAAGGTGATTTTTTTTAAGAAAAATTTTATACTAACTCAAAGTATAAATCAGAGAAGAGAGTTTCATTTCTAAGAACAGTACTTGGTAGTGACATTATACACTGCTGAGCAGCAGCACTTGGGGCGAGTCTTTGGGCCTCCCTTCAGCACCATTTGGACACTGTGTATTCCTCTCCCCCCACCTCTGCGCGAGAGCTCAGGGCTGAGTGATTTTGGCTGTTCCATTAGCAGCAGCTGCTGGTGATCAACACTGTGAGAGTCACCTGTGTAGGGTCAGGCTTATTGCACATCAAGGTTCTCCTCAGTGTCGGAAGAGAGGGAAGATGCCCAGGAGGGGGCTCCAGGCCACCTGCCGTGTGAGGATCAAAGGGTTGAAAGGTCAGAGGGCTCAGCTCCCTTAACCATATCTGTCTGTGCAATAGCTGTTTCAGATTGTAAATCTTGGCAATTTCATTAAGTCCTCCTGGCTGCTACTGGGGCATTGGAATAATAAAATTTTATATCTGCTCCCTTTCCTGCCTCTGGCAGCCAGGCTGATACATTCTGTGCAAGATGGGGGTGTCTCATGAAGGCCTTTCCTGGAGTGGTCAGCACAGTGCTGAAGAGACCTCAGGTTGGGAAGTTGGACTTAATAGCAGCTCATCCTCTAGAAATGTTTTTTTTTAAAAGAAAGACAATCCCACAAACTGTTTAGCAGCCTTTGGATTCAAGTACCTCTGCTTTGAAAAGCAAGTCATCAAACCCTTCCCTTGCTGAATACTGCCTGGTGCACACATAGGAGGCAAGATGGGCTCTGCCTGTGGTGAGGCTTGTTAAACGGCTCATTCCTGATGACCCAGGTCTGTCCTGTGTGGCCTCCAGCATTCAGACAGGTTCGTGTTTCTACTTGGCAGACCCTTTGGGTGCTTCTGTGAACACGGCTCCTGAATATGATTTTCCAAATGTTTTTCCTAGATCTTAACATGTTATAGACCTATAGGGCTCCTGGGCTCGTAGGCAGGACAAATCACAGTAATGGCCGCCCCTTTACTGCCCATATGTTTAAGACCCCCTGTAGTTTGTTTGAAAAGTTAAGAGATTTTCACAGTGAAGGTGCCATTTCTGAAATTTAAAGTGTTCCTTTTCACCGGGAGATAAGTTCACTCTGATTAAGTCCGTAATTCTCACTAAGCCATGTTTATGGGGGCAATAAACAATGTTTCAGCATGCTTGTTAAATTGGGTTTCCAACCTCTCCACTCTTTAAAAATTGACATTTCAAATAAAAGGCAGGTGGAGATGGGAGTTGGGGTTTGCTGTGCTTAGTGATGAATGAATGATGGCAAGTGGCAGTTGTGTGTGAGGAGTGAGGCCCTATTTTTATGATAGGGTGACCCCCCAACCAATCTGGGCAAAGGAATCCACATCCCCTTGAACTCCCAGGGAAGCTCTTAAATGCAAGTCTCATTGTTTCAAACTGGATAGATAATGTTTTGAACTAAGTGCTTTCCATTTATTGTTTAACTTTCCCAAGTTGTACTGTGGTAATGCTGGCCCTGCACTTGATGAAATCTAGGCACAGAGAGGTTAAGTAGCTAGTCCAAAGTCCTACAGCTATCAATTGGCAGAACCAGGCTTCGTGCCCAGTTATTTTACTGTGTGAAGTGTTTTAGTGTTCACAAATGGAAAACTACACAAGTTTTTCTTTGAGGCTCCATTCACTCTTACATATCTGGCTAAGTCTTCCCATAGAGGTCATAAGATACATGTGTACATGTTCTGTGCATAGGGAAGAGAAGAGCCCCAGGCTTTGGGGTAGAAGAGTCCTAAGTTCAAATCATTGCTCTTTGCTACTTTGGGATCTGAGGCAAGTTGCTTTGCCTCTTGGAACTTCAGTTTGTACTTCTGTAAAATGTGAATAATGATGTATATTCTATGAGGTTGTTTTGAGAATGTTTAAATGTTTAAATACTGTATTTTAAAATTAAGGTGTATTTTAAAACTTTACAGTGCTTTCTAGGTAAGAGTAGTGTTACTGCAGTGTATGTGAAGAAAGTGCCAGCACACAAGTAATGAGGAAACACATCACTGAGCAGGCTTCAGTTGAGTGCTTACAACTCAGAGTTGCCCTTCATCACTAGAGCAAGGGTAGCCAGGGAAGTTTTCTGGATAAGCAGGGGAGGTGGCAGGCTGGAGGACTCATGGAAAGCCACATCTCTGCCATACTCCATGTGTCACAGGGCGCTTGGCCGTGTCATCGTCATGTATTTTGCCGCACCGGGGAAAGGGATGGTGCCAGACTCTGAGTCTCCATCAGTAAGCAGCCGTCACAGTTTGAGGAAAAATATTAGCAGAGTCTGAGGCATGAATGGGCTTATCCGTCACCTAGCTAGATGGAGGCGCAGTATGGGGTAGACCTGTAGAGGGGACCACCAGTGGAACCCAGTTCATGGAGGGAGCCTCTACCCACTAGCCAGCTCACAAAGGAACATGCACTCTAGTTAATGTCTTCTCTGGTCTTTTCAACAACTATGAAGGTAAGGATTATGGCCGCTATCTAGCCATAGAGATAGAAGCCAATGCTAAATGCCACTCAGAACTTTGCCTGAAACTAACTACTTAGAAAATGAAAAGCCAGGATGCCAACCTTGGCCTAGGGTTATCCCAAAGAGGGAATTAAGAAGAATCTGTGTGTGTGAGGAGGTGCTGTGTGTGATTGGAGATCTTCTGGTGGAGTGAGTATCTTGTGCTGCATGTCTCTGTGCCCTTTCTCAGGTGTATCGTCACTCCACCCACAAGGGTATTGGTCTGCTCCTTGGCTTCAGAGCCCATGGTTCGATCATCCCTGTGACCTTAAGACAGAGCCTGACTCTGACATGAGTGAGTGGCTGATGAAGGAGAGGCCAGCGCTGAATGAATGAATACCTGCTGGATGGCCCCTCAGAAAAGGAGCCATGGAGAAAAGGGCCCTGGCTGATCTGGCTTGAGGACCAGACGTGTTAATGAGCGTCAGTGCTTATTACCTTGTGGGGAGTGGATTTGGCCTGGCCTGGGAGGCACATACTCCACTTCCCTCCCCTGCCAAGCTTCTGTTTCTGTTTAAAGCATACTGGGAAATTCCAGCGGTATTCTCCGGGTTCCTCTGAACTGTCGGGCTGAGATTTTTAATTTTGTGGAGCAGGAAGGAGCAAATCAGTGGCCCCTGCCTCCTAAGAAAAGCCACTACGTTTATCAACTGCTTGGCAGCTCAGTGACCTTTGGGGCCCAAGGAAGGGAAGGAAAATGTCACCCTTCGTCTGTGTGTACCCAAGATTTCAGGAGGGAATAAAGAATTTAGAATCCCTGAATGTTTGCCTTTCTTCTTCCCGTCCTTCCCACTTTTCCTCTGATTTCTTTTTTCCTTTCCTCCAAGGAGGCCACCATCTCCCCAAGCTGTTCTTTGTTATATGCTCATATGTATGCGCATGCATTTGAGCACATTTTATATGTGCTGTGTGATGGAAGAACACTGGCTCGTGCAACCCAGATTCAGATCCTTTCTCCAACATATATCAGTTCTAACAATATGGACAGATTATTTAATTTTTTTTAGCCTCAGTTCCCTCATCCATCAAATGGGTGTGAGACTCTGAAGGAAATCCTGTTTCCCTTGGGAATTTCAATGGAGTCTGAGCCCAGCATCAAACTGTTCCAGGGCTTAATTCATTTAGTGTGTGCCTCACAGAAAACTACTGTATTTACTAATTGAAGCAATGAACAAGAACAGATAATCTAATGGAAGTACAGAAAAATTGCTGCCCACCTAGGCTCTACGCTTGGCCTCTTGCTGTTCAGCCCAGTGACTTTGGACAGTTGTTCTACCTTTCTGACCCTCAGTGTCCCTCCTTGTCTACAGGAGTGTTGTGAGGATTAAGATAAATGATACACACTAAGGGTCGGGAGGAGTGCAGTGACTAGTGGCTGTAGGGAGTTCAGTGAGAGGCTGCATAGCTCCTGGCACTGAATAGGCTGTCTACAGTCAGCTGTGGAGAGTTCAGTTAGCACAAGAAGCAATTGCATAATCCAGCAGCAGTCATTTAGTATAAGGTTTTTGTTAATAAACTATTAATGTATAACTTTTTGGCTTCGTTTTAACTGTATTCTCCACCTGCCCCCCCCCCATAAGGCTGCTAGGAAGCAGTCATACTGAGAGAACACCTGGCATTTTGTCAGATGCCCCAGCAGCTATGCCTTTCATAGGGAATGGGCTTAGGCTGGACTTTCTTTGAACCAATCACTGTGGGGATGAACGTGCTCTGATTCAAGGGTAGGATAGGCCACACCCTCTCAGAGCAAGGGCCTGGGACCCCCACCCCCCCATTTCTCAGTGATCCTGTGCTGGTCTGGCACTGTGGCCTCAAGTGGCTGTAAGAGAATAGATGGCTGCTGACTTCTGGATGGGAGAAGTCCCACCTTCGGTCCATACCAGCACCTGGGCAGATGGGAACATGCCACTAGGAGCAAAACAAATGTTTCTATTTATCTTCCTTTTTCCTTATCCTCTCACAACTCTATGTAGGAAGCAGTTATAGACTCACTTGACACACGAGGAAACTGAGACTCAACTAAATATAAATAACTTTTTCTGAGTCTGGTAACTAGGACTTAGGATGAAACTCACCCTCTCTGAGTCCTGCTGCTGCTCCTTATCCCGCTGCCATCTCACAGCAAGGGGACCCAGGGTGACAGAGTATCTCAGAAGAGCCTTGCACCTCACTAGAACGACACTGAAGAAGCAGCATGTGGTCTCCAGGTGTGCAATAGCAAACACATTTTCTGACAATAAAGTATAATCTAGATGGAATCATTTTTATTAGTGGAATTGTTGCTATATTAGCTATTCATAATTATAATAGCTAATACCTAATGCTAATTATATACCAGACACAACAGTATACACAATTATATGCTGTTCATTAAATTTCCAAAACCCAGTGAGTTCTGTTTTATTTGCTTTTGTAATTTGTAGCTTTGTAGTATAAGATTTTTGAGAAAAGATTACACCCCTGTAACCACTATCCAGATCAAGAAACAAAACATTACCAGCTTCCCCCCCCCAAAATAACTTCCTGCACCCCATTCCAGTCATTCTCCCTCCAGCCTGAGGTTACTGGATGTCAGTGTTGTTTTCATCTCATTGTATATAAGGAAACCAGGGCATAGTGATTTGCCTGGGAGGCAGAGTTTGAATTCAGGCTCAGGCAACATTGCTCTAAAGAATGTACTTGTATAAGACATAACTAGGAGAAGAATAGTAGGTTGAAATTTGTCTAAAATTTGTTGATTACTTAATGTAATCAGGAATTGTGTAAATTCTTCACACACATATCATCTCTAAATCCTCACAAACAGCTATGCAGCATTATCCCCATTTCGTAGACAAGAAAACTGAGGTGCAGAGGAAAAGAATTGCTAGAAGTTACGTAGTATACAGGCAAGGCTTGAGTCTGGCTGTCTCATTCCAGAACCACAGTCTTAATCACCACATTAATGGCTTACGTCCACTGTGGATTAATACACTAATTAATCATGATAATTTTACACGATTGTTATCATTGCCATCATTATTGTTATTCCCATTGCACTTCCTTGAGCAGGCTCCGGTTTGCTTACGTCGGACTCCCGTTGTCCGTCTGAGCTGACGCCGACATCTGCTGCAAGGCCGGCCTCCCAGTAGAGAGGATCCATCCTGGCTCACTCGCCAGCTAATGAGCATAGACCCTGTGTTGGCTCTGTGCGGGGCTCTGGAGACAAATATATCACAGCTGCACCCTGAGGGCGGCCCTGGTGTCAGAACAGCAAGAAAAATGCAGTGGGTGCTCCTCATCTATCCCACGCGTGGCACCTCACCACCCCCAGAGCCTCCATCCTTATTAAGGACCACTGTCCTCAGTGGTAGGGACCATTGTAAAAGGCTCAAGGAGTGGAGCCAAGCTGCAGCCCCTCAGCATCCAGCTGCCAGGTCCCGTGTCCCGTGTCGCCTCACCTCCCACTCTTCAGGCACTGAGTCACAGTGCCAGGCCAGCCCTGCCCTTCATTTTATTGCCTGGCTGCAAGACCTGCTCTCTCTCACTAGCGGGCTAGTCCCTGGCCAAGACAGGCAGACTCCTCCATCTGGGGCAACAGGTAATCTGAATGAGCATAACTGATACTAATCTGTACTATTAGGAGAAAAGGCCACTGTTTTCATGCAACTAATTTTAGAAAATAAAGCTGTATAAAAATCTTAGCCAGAAAGGATACCTAGGATAGAGTGATTCTCAGAGACCTCATATTTTATAGGGAGCTATATCAGAAACTCAAGGAAGATTGGATTTTTATGTTTATCATGAGATAACGAACATAGGTAACAAACAAAACTAAAGCTTTTAGACAGTGAATGGGCAGAGAGCAGAACCTGTCCTCAGTGTGCTCTGGGCAGCGGCCCTGGGAGAACTTACCTTGCCTGGTGTCCATTCGCCATCATTTAGGCACTGTTACCTTCAGGTCTGTTCACTGTCACAGTCAATTCCGTTGTGACTTTACACTGTGTTCTGGATATATAGTACAGCACCAATGTGTTTTTTAACTTCATTAAGATATAATTTATAGCAAATCATATATTTAAAGTATGTGATTCAGATAATTTGGGCAGCTTGAGTTACCCACAGAATCACCACCACCAGAGTAAATTTATAGAATATTCCTGAAAGTTATTTTGTTTTTATTTGATAAACACTTTATCTTTTATTGTACTTCCCATGTGCCATACCCTGTTCTGAGTACTTCAGAGATACATACTAATCCATCTGAGCCTCCCAACCAGCCTGAAAACTAGGTTCAGTTATCACCCTCAGTTTACTGAAGAGAAAGCAGAAGTATAGAAAGATCAGATGGTCTGCCCAACTTGGCACAGCTGGTGAGAGGTAGAGACGAAGTCAAAATCAGATGGATTGCTTCTGCACATACGCTTTTCACTTCTGAGTTCTGCTGCCATCATTCATGCATTGCCTGATCCCGACCAGATACTGGACTAAGAGCAAGAAGTACAAAGTTCTAGCTCCTTGATCCCCAAGAAGCTCAGAGACTAGTCAAAGAGTTGGATGCCTACATAAGTAACTGCAGATGGATGGACTAGTTGTAGTTGTATGCATGAGCCATTGCAGAACATAGATCAGGAAGGCTCAGCGTCTGGCTTTCCGGAGGGAAGTGAGCTCCTGGACTGTCCCAGGAAGACAGGCAAGAGACATAGCCACTGTTCCTTGAGTAATTCTGGGTGTTCTGGGATCATACTGAATCTTTTATGTGCATTCCCTTATCTGACTTCACAACTTTGTGAGGAGGATGTTATAATCGATTCCCATTTCACAGATGAAAACCTAGAGGGCATGTGAGATTGATACATAGCCTAAAGTTACCCACCTGGTAAGGGCAATCCTAAGAGGGGTGACTCTTACATTAAAACTAGAGTCCTGTCACCTGCCCCGAGCACCTCCCATACTATGAGTTGTCCCTTTCCTGGTCTGAAAGGCTGAGTCAAGCTGAAATTGTCTGTGACAAAGTGTATATAAGGAAAGACTTTTTATTAACAATATTGATGGGAGATGCCATTTTTATGTGTTTCTCTGTGTAGGAAATGCCATTTGGAAAGCCGGTGTGCATGTCAGTTTTTTTTTTTTTTTTTTTTTTTTTTTTCATTCTGAGAAAAAGCATAGAGAGTCTAGTGGGGGAAGGGTTTGCAGCTGGCAGGAGCTTTGGCATATGTTGTAACTAAAAAGAGAGGGAATGTGTTGGTGGGACAAGCTACCGGAGAGCTGTCTCGGTGTGCTGCGGTACTAGTAAGTGTTTTAATTGGGTAGGATTTTTGGAGGACTATTTTGACATCTGCTCGTGTCTTTGCTGATTTTTCTTCACTTAGAGTAGGAAACACAAGCTGTGGATAAAATGACTTTAAAATAATTGGAAGTAAAGATATCTCTCTCAAAGTCGAATTTGAGAGGACACTTTAAGAAGTGGAAATTAAATTCCACTTCTAGGAATCCATCCTAAAGCACAAAGCTTGATGCCTACACATTTCATGACAATGTTATATTTAATAATTTCTTAAAACCTGAAACTACGTAATGAAAGGGGATTGGTTGAGTTCGTTTCCATGTGGTGGAACACTCTAGCAATTAGTAATGATTTTCACAAAGCTTTTAATGATGTGGAGCATTGCTTATATTGTAATCAGTGAGAATATCAAAAAGAAACGAGTAACTTCAATTGTGTTTTAAAATATAGGGGAGAAACACTATAGAAGGAAATAAACCCAAATGTCATCTCCAAATGGCGGGATTGGGATAACATAATTTTTTTTTCCTTTTTGAACTTTTCTTTCTGTCATGGATTTGTGATGTCTTTAGGCTGTTCCAAAGCCAGCTGTGCTGCCACTCACTAGCTGTGTGGCTTTGAGCAGTTTGTTAACTTCTCTGAGCCTCCAGTTCCTCATCTTTACCATGGCTGCGCTAGTGCCTCCTTCCAGTCTAGTTAAGACTGAGTGAGTAAGATAGCACCCAGTAATTGTCCAGCTTCCTCCTTCAGCAGCAGTTCCCACCCTGCAGCCTGAGTGTGAGTTTTTCTTGCCTTTCTTCATTCTCCGTGTTTCCTTGAGCCTTTCAGGGGTAGGGCACCATCCGGCCAAGCTGGCCTCCAATTCTTTCCTTGGGAACACTGAGCTTCAGGAAGGCCCTGGAGCCTGTGCCAGGCCCTTTGGAAGAGGCCTTGCCACTGGGAGGGCAGCATTGTCCTACAAGAGGAAACTGTGCCGACCCAGCTCCTGCCTGGAGCCTGGTGCGAGGGACATTTTGGTTACTAAGGGGACCCTGGCTTGCTAAGTCAGAAGAAAGGGCCAGGTTTTTTCCTCTTCTTCGGGCTGCTGTCTTTGTTGAAAAAGTAAACACTCCACACAGCTTAACCGGCAAGTCCTCCAGCCAGGAGTGGTAAGAAATCAAAAGCCTGTTCCAGCCCGGCCGTGGAGAGCCCACAAGGCCTGGTCTGTGTGCTGGGGACACAGAAACAAGGCCTAATTCTGGTCCAGAATCAACATCCACTCATGGGCCCTTTCAACCCAGAGGCTTCTCTCCAGTGGCCATGGCCTCCTGCCCTCTTCTCTTTGAAAGGTCAAATGAGGCAAAGTAGGTGAGGCTGGGGTGCAACAGCCCTTAGCACTCACTATCCTCGAGGCTGGCTTTGATTCTGCTTCCTGTGACTGTCCTCAGCCCTCGAGGTGAGAGCCAAGCAGTTTTCACCAAAGGACCAGCAAGATTTCTGCTCATAGGCACTGCCACTGTGGCTCTTCTAATGGCTGTAGCTCTTGTGTGTCCTAAAAGTAATAATAACAGCCACTAAGTTCTCTAATTTTCCCGGCAGGCCAAAAGAAGCAGGAGAAAAAGGGTGGGCACACAATTCCATTTCACAGGTTAAAAAGCCAGTTAGTAGACACACGGCCTTGGACAAACTGCTTCACCACTTGGAACTTCAGTTTCTCATCTCTGAAATGGGAAAGGTGATATCTCACCTCCAGCTCCACTGGTAGAAAGTAAAGTCTGCACAGCTGTGCTTTATGAGCCCTGAAATGAGACACACACAGGTGTGCATGCTGACCGTGATGTTTATGCAGAGCCCAAGCACAGTGCTTTGCACACTTACCTGCTGGGTTATAGAGTAAAGCAGCTAAGGAGATGGGAGGGTTTCCTGCCAGCCTTAAGGTTCTCCTCTGTAAAATGGGAATTGTACTTTGTAAGACAAAAGTACTGTCTGACATTTGGTGTTTATCACCAACTCCTTCACCATTGCTGATAGCCATTTACCCTATAAATAGGGTTGAGGTTGAGGGGGAAAATGAAGTTGTCAGGTGGCGGTCAGTTCTGCACTCTGGTTTTGGGCTGATGGGTAGATTTCGGACTAGCACTAGTGCCTGGAGATGTCAGTAGCAGAAGCAGTTAGAATATGTGGTTCTAAGTGGAAGGATTCAAGAGTTTTGCTGCCTGGGAGAGGCTTTCGGCCCCAGGAGGCTTCTGACCAACATAGTTCTACCCTCACAGTGAGAAGAATCTTAACAGGTGAATTTGGTACCAAGTTCTAGAAACTGAAGTTTGAACATCAGTATCAGCAAACATTTGTCAAGTACTGATCATTTGCCAAGCACTGGTTTGGGGTTTTTTAAAACAGGGTCTTGCTAGGTACAGTGGACCCTTGACTTATGAACTCAATTTGTTCTCAAGGGCTGGTTGTAACTCACACGGGTCAGCAGAAGCCTCGGGGTTGCACCTGCTTAACCTTCAAAGTCTCGCTCCTGTACACAGGCAGATCTCAGTGTCCTTAGATATTGGCCCAGGATTTCTCAGTTAATCCCATATGGGAAAAGATGTTGTCATGTTCCTTCCAGAACTCTTTAAAGATTAAAGCTGTATCTGAGACCATCTGGAAGCACAAGCAGCCAGCATTCAGGTTGTAACTCAAGACTTTGGCCATAAGCTAAAACTGAAATGCCAGTTGTAAACCAAGTTGTTCATATGTCAGACTGGTCATAACTTGAAGGTTCACTAGTTCAGGCTGTCCTTGAACTCCCTGTATAGCCCACGTGGGTCTCAGATTCTTAGTGATCTCCTGCCTCAGCCTCCTCCAGTGCTGGGATTGTATACATGCACCACAATGTCCAGCAAGGCACTGATTATTATACAGTTATGATCCAAACAGATGAGTCCCAGAAGGGACACATATCCCAGCAGAGGGACACACAGGAGAAGGGGTGCTCAGCTAGCATGCTGAGGTCAGTCTCACTGAGGATATCTGATGATAAATGGTACTGTGCACAGGGTGAGCTATAGGGGAGGCCATTTATCTCTCTCTTACCTCTTCATATGATATTCAGTCAAGATAAGATATGAGCTTTGCAGTGTCTGATAAGAGTTAAGTGAAATAAATTAAGTAATGCACAGTGCAGAAACATAGGCTTCCATTACACTGTAATCTGTTCCCAGGGCCTCTGCAAATGTGGGTTTCACAGCCATCAGGTGTCTAGTTCTGTTACAGGCCCATAGGCATTCTTGAGTGTCAGTAGGTAAAGGTGTCTCCCACCCAATTTCAACTGGTGCTTCAGGCACGTAGGCTGGCAGACTTGTTGCTCAGCACCTTTGGGCAGAAATAAGCTGCACATTTCAGGTGCAGTGTGTTCAGAGGGCAACTGTAATGAAATCAGTCCCTTCTGTATGTCCATTTTATGCCTGTTGTCCTGGCATAACATGCCTTCTTCTACTGCCACAAGTTTCCCAATTTGGGCAACAAGGGATACAATCTTTCCACTTAGGAAAGGGCCAAATAAACTAAAGAGAACAATTCTAAAATAAAATGCTTTCAAGGACCAAGTTTGATATATGACCGGGAAGAGAAGGATTGAATGGGATCACAGGAGGTGAAAAGCAGGAGAAAATGAGCATGAATTCTGGCAGGGAATAAACACTGAGATCAGACATTGAAAAGTCAGGCTTTACATTGTCTTGTGACAAGCCGCTGCCAAGTAGAGGGCCCCATTGTAGTCCTTCATTCCCTCTCACTCCACCATGCACAGATACCTCGAAGACACGAATCTCCCTCCTTTCTGCTACGGTATCAACAGAAAAATGGCCCATGGCCAGAGCCATAACTAGCTGGGTTTCTATGGAAAATGGAGCCAGACTGAAAGTGTGACCTTTTTACTTAATGTTCAAGGGAAATGTTAACACATTTGCACTAGACCATATTCCCGTATTCCACACCCTAGAGTGATGAGATGCTATGGGGAGATTGGCAAGTAGCCTTTGTTAAGGGAGAGGAGTGAATTGAATGTGTCTGTGTGTCAGAATTCTTGGGGCCAGAGGTTTAGGCCTCAGCTTCTGTTGATAAAAACAAAAGACAATGATGGGTGGAAGATCTTTCTTACTTCCTAGGTGTATGGCCAGGGACATGTTACTTAGCCCCTGTGAAATGCAGTTGCACTCCTGGGACCTGAGAAGTGATGATGCCAACTTACAAGAGTTTTTGTGGGAGCTAAATGAATGGCAAATGTGAGCCACTTAGTATTGAGACTACCATAAAATAAGGTTTTGTCAGGTGTCACTTTCTTCCCTGCTTAAAGAGACATACCTTTGTATCTGAATGGTGTTTCAGTGACTTTCCCTTTTGGATTTTATTGACTTGCAGAAGGTCAGAAACATGGCCCTGGATGACGTTGTGATCCTCAATGTGGACACTAACACGCTGGAAACGCCCTTTGATGACCTCCAGAGCCTCCCAAATGATGTGGTGAGTACTGAGCGCTTTTCTGGCTCCTGTGTGCTTACGTCATGGAAGCCAGTGCCATTTTGAGGGTTGAGGAAGAGGGGAGATTGCTGTGGTTTTCCTGTGGCCTAAGATCTGTGGTTTGTTTTTCTCAGGATAAAAAGTTCGGAGATAGTTTGTTCTTCAATTCTTTTGAAGAATTGATAGCCTTAATTGATAGCCTTAATTTAGAAGCCAATAAAGTGGCCCCAGAGTCTAGAGAGCCTGGGGGCTTTGGGTCACCACACTCCCAGCTCATTGCTCTCTCCAGAGAATGGGACTGCATCCCCTGGGTGACATGCAGAGGCAAGAGGGAGTATTTTCGGGGTGAGCATGATGGGGTTCTTCAAATAGACACTTGTTCCTGGATCATCGTAGAACTTGGACGTTGTCCCCACAGCAGGTGTCTGATGCTAGTGCCCTGAATGTGACTGCATGTCCCCTGACTCCCTTTGTTAATTACCTCAGATCTAGAAAGAGTGTAGATTTTTTTGAGCCTCAAGTATCTGGGTGTTCTTGGTGTTTCTGGTTTTCCCTCTATGGATCTGTGGGTGAGAATATCTATAAAGTTGTTCTGGCCTCCAGATTTCCAGAAGCCTGTGTCATTGTTGGCTGTGCGGTGCTAATGTGGGGCCTGGGTGGGGGCTGCTGGGAGATCGTGTGGCCTGGTGAGCAGCATTACTCTTCCTGCTGGGAGCCCAAGCCTCACTGTGCTGTTCAGAGATTGCTTTTTGTTGATGAATTACTTGAAACAAGATCTCTGACTGCTCTCCTTTTACCTCGCTATGAGACTTGAGCAAATCATTTGAATGTTATAAAATGTTTCCTTTTTAATATCATTAAACAGTTACTGCCGTCACTGACTGTTTAGTCACTTTGGTATCTCAATTTAAAGCAAGAGAGATTTATTGTAGCTCATGTTGGCAGGCTCCAAGGCAGACATGACCAGGTGGAGGAGCTTGGCTGCAAAAAAGCTGCTCACATCATGGTGGGCAGAAAGCAGAGAGGGAGGAGCCAGGGACAGAGCTATACCTCCCAGTTCATGTGCTCTGTGATCTACCTCTTCTGACCAGATCCCACTTCCTAACCGCACATTCAGCTCTGAATTCTTCAGTGGATTAATTCACTGATGAGTATAGCATCCCCAGAATCTGACCCAGTCACCTTCCCGAAGCCCAGCCCCTGAATACATGAGACTTTTGAGCAACATTCTAGATCTAAAGCGTTTCATAAACTGAGCATTAGGCAGTGAGCCGAACCCTTGTCCTTGACCTCTCACTTCCTCCTTATTCGATTCTCGAGTCTCTTCCCTGTTCCTGTGACACCCACAGAGCTGGAGGGAAATGGAATCATCCCTTGGCTACACAGAGTCCCAGGCTTACCACTTGTCAGGTGTCCCCTGTACCCAAGGTCTCCTTGTTGAGCATTGTTGCTCTCTGGAAACAGCATTCTCTCCTTTTTACAGGGAGAAAAGAACTCAAAACTGCATGCCTTGCCACAAAGTAGGGCTGAGATTAGAACCTCAGTCTACGTGGCACTAAAGCCTATCCCACCTCTGCCTCTGCATACTGCCTCCCTCTAAGCATAAGAAAACTGAGAACTTAGGAAAAATCAGAGTGCCAAACAGGGATGAGGGCAGTGAATCCAATCCAGGCACATGGTCAGCATCTCAGGGCCTGCAGGGCACAGTTTGTGAGGTTTCCTCTGCCATTCCCTCTGTATGGACAAGTTCCTCTAGAAGCCGTGGGTGTCTCTAGAAGCCTGCAGACTTTGCAGTTGCACATGAGTGTGGGACATGAACCTGAGGTACCTGAAGTCCAAAGAATGGCTGATGGCCCTGAGGCAGCCCCAGGGTAAGTTGATGGCAGCTCAGAAGCGAGCATGGAGTGCTGCGCTCTGCCTCTCCGCTGGTACTGAGCAACAGAGATCTTGGCAGATCTTCACTGAGGACAGTCCAGCAGGGGAAACTGACAGGCACATTACACATCTATTGCAGCACAACATCTTAGGCACCACACAGGCATAGGAATCATGATAGGAGGCCCAGGAGAGAGAGTAACAAAGTTGGGAGGCAGATAGTGCTGACCCACTGAAGATGGTAAAATCTAAGAGGCCTTCTAGATAATAATGAGGTGTTTGCAGGGAAACAGTAACACAGACCAGTTATTTTTCCAAGCTTTGGTTTCTCACTTTCAGAGAGGACTGCTAGGACTGCTCTTAAGATTATTGTGACAAATAATAATGGTGATGTCCTTCCAATGCTCAGCACAGTGCTCGAGTGTTGTCAGTGTTCAATAAAGATACCTGCCGTTGTTTCTGTTTTCCACAAAATTGTTGTTGATAATGACAGACAAGGTCAGGGAACCATTAAAATCCCTTCTTTTACCAGAGCTGCTGAAAGATTTTACTTCTTAAACATTTTTCTAGCCTACATCCTCTTCTCTATCCTTCCTAAGTGCCACCTACTTCAAGTCCTTATTTCCTTCCTGCCCTATTTCCAGAAGTCTCCAAACTTTTTCATCTGACCCAGGCTCTTCTCTCCAATTCTTCATACACCAGAGTGACCTTAAAAATATTAATAATTAATATAGTTCCTTCCTACTTAATACTGCTCCATTAATGTATCTAAAATATCCTCAAAGATAAAAAGTTATTCCATAACTTTATTGTTTATAGATTCAAATCAAATTTATCTTGTTAGATTTGGAATCCAACATACCTACCTTTATTTAAATTCTAGCTTTTTCACTCACTAGTCGGATGGCTTAGAGCAAAATTACATAAGCTGTCTGAGCCTAGATTTCTTCATAGGGTATTTTGAGGATCCAGTGGAATAACATATTTTAAAATAAAAACCAAGATATATTAAATACAGGTACAAATTTTCAATGATGAATGTGTTCATAATGCATACTTAAAATGTACCAATAAACTCAATTTTTAAAAAATTTGAGATACTAGGACATTTTAAACACATCTCCTATGAGTACTCTAGATGGTGGGTGATGATGAGGTGCAGGTATGAGTGGTGATGACTGTGGCATTCAAAGACCCCCTTCACGACATGTCCCTCTCTTGAGGTTTTTGTTTGATTTGTTTCGTAGTTTTAGTTCTCTCCCTTCCTGGCTTCTGATTGAGCTTTGTAAGTATCTGGAACTTTTAGCAGTTTCTTTTAAACTTCCACATTGTTTCCTAACTTTAGACTTTACAAAGAAAGATTTCCCCAACATCCTGCCCCATACGGTAATCTCATTCTCCAAGACCTTCTTTAAACATGATGTTATAAAACCTTCTCTTGGCCTCTCCATGTAGATTTGACCGTATCTTTCTCTTTGGATCATTTATTAACCATTTCTGGCTTTCCTGATTGTGAGTTCTTGAGGATAGGATCCATTTATTCATCTTTGTTTCCCGAAGATCTAGCAACCACTTGAAGATACAGATGGAAGCACAGGAGGCACATATGGGTTAGGTTACTCTGGTAGATGAAATCTTGCAAAACATGGTATCCATTCTATAGTATCTAGCTATGATTTAATAAT
>PVIR01016114.1:0-37217 GCA_004026965.1 Petromus typicus
TTTTTTTTTTCAGCTTTGTGAATAGAAGGCTGGCTAAGATTTACAAATAAATTTTACTATGGAAATATTAATATGCATTATAAGTATTGAATTATAGTTTTATTATAAAAACCCAAGTTTTAGAAAAATTTTCACCGAACAATCAAGGACTTGGGTAGAATATAAGAAGACACATTATCTCACTGAATTATGCACACATTTTATCTAATGTGTAATTTAGTTGCGATTTAGATCATCATTCTCTGGAAAATATTGTTTTTCAAATATAAGTATTATCATTTTCATAACTATGATTTCCCAACAGGATTTAAAAACACTAATTTACTTTATTGATAAGGTTTCCTTTTGGGGACTTTTCCAACAATGAAATCATCATGCAAAACGAAACTTCAGATGTCAAGAACAAAAATGTGACAAAAAATCTATTATCTTTCATATACAACAAGTGGTAGTGATTTGTTTCTGACTTGCTTGTAAGATGGATGATTAAAAATTCAAAACTTAATGACTTTCCTAGTCTTTTGAAACTCTTAATACTAAGGTTGTTCCTGGCATTTATTTGCTAGACAGTGACAGTCAAGTGCAAAGAGGAGACACGATGTCACTTTACAGCTACTCCTGGGATTGTGAACAGACATGCATCTATTGACTAGGAATGTGACTTCACATCAAGACCAGAGGAAGAGCCCTCGTACCATTTGCTGAGTTACCATTTAAGTGGGGAACATCAAACTAGATTCATATGAATATATAACTATATATAACTATATAACTATAGATATAACTATATATATATAACTATGTATATATAACTATATAACTATATATATAACTATATATAACTATATATATATATACTTATATATATATATATATAAGTATATATATATATATAGTTATCGAAGGGGGGCTTGTTTTCAGCACCTGCCTTGCAAGCACAAGGTCTCTGGTTCAATCCCCCAGTAACCACATACAACAATTCTGGGCGTGGTAACTCATGTCCACCAGCAATTGGTACCACATACCATAATATAATATAATGCTGGGCGAGGTGGCTCACGCCTGTAATTCCAGCACTCGGGAGGCAGAGGCAGGAGGATTGCTGTGAGTTTGAGGCTCATCTGGGCTACATAGAGAGTTCAGGGCCAGCCTGAGCTACAAAGTGAGACCCTATCTCAAACAAAACAGAAAAGTGAGACCCTATCTCAACAAACAAAGTGAGACCCTGTCTCAACAATCAAACAGAAATTATCAAAGGCAGAGAATATGAGTAGAAAATGGTAAAAACTATCTAATGGGTCTAAAAACCACATCAAAGTATAAAAAATTAGTTGGATGTGGTAGTTCCTGCCTGAAATGCCAGCACTCTGGGAGGCTGAGGAAGGAGGATTGCATGTTTGAACACAGTCTAGGCAACTTAGCAACATAGCAGAACTTGTCTTAGCAAAGATTGGGAGGAACTAACTAAAAACAACACTAGAAAGATCTAGGATGTATCTCAAGGTGAAAGCTCTTGGGTTAGCCTTTAGTGCCACTATCCAAAAAAAAAAAAATTGTGTAGTATTTGTGCAATATTTTATATCAAGCTAAAAATTCAGTGTTCTAGTAGAGAACCAATGCAATGGGAAAATTCAATGATTAGAAACTTTTTCAGAACAGGATAAGCTAAGTCCTCAATTATTTATGTCAGATCAAAAGTCTTACCTTCATTCTATTAATCAGTATGAAATATGTGTGCAGTAAATCAATGTTTATTTTGCTGTGCGTGTGTTTAAGAAAGTGTCAATATAGAACCATATTAACTAGATTGTCTTTGTCACAAAATAAAATTGAAATGGACCGATTCATTATTTTTCTCGTCTAGTGAGATGTTAGCTTCTATGAGGGTTAAGATTAGTTTTGCTAACAGGTCTCTCCTGAGTTCGGGGTCATTTGGAGAGTTCACTGGGGCTGGAGGATAGGCTCGCTCGTGTGGTGATGTGTCGGCAGTGGCTGCGGGCATGTGGTTTTTGGCTTCTCCATGAGACTTTATCCCAGTGTCTTTACAGTGTGGCAGCTGACTTCTTCCTTGACAAGCAGCCCACGAGACCGTAAAGACAGTCTCTGTACTTTCTATGACCCATTACTGTAGTCACACACTATGGTCTCCTCGGGCCCCATCAGGCTTCTGCTTCTGTGTGGCTGTAATCGGTCAGGCTCACAGCCCTTTCATCTGTGCTTTTCAACAACTGACTCTCTTTCCTTACTTCATTTACTCTCAGGGGTCTAAGCTGCAACATGCATGTACATACATGAGTATTTACATGTATCTTTATACATGTGTTTGCATGAATACATACCCCTATGTATCAACACATATTATATTCAGAATAAAAGAACAAGAGATGTACTCGCTGTGGACAATACATGATAAAATATTAATAGACTAAAAATGCAGAACTCCTTAATTCTTTCTACACAGAAAACACTGAACTTTCAACTGCAAAGTGTAGATCAATCACTGTGAAAAGAAAACTGAAGCTAAAAATAGAGGTTAATGAGAAAGCACCTAATCACTTCAGTGCTCTTAGAAGAGCCAAAAAACTTAAGTTATGAGATAATGACCTGGTTTCAGTAATCTTTGTGAAACATAAGGTTCTTCAAGAACAGTATGCTGGCCAGCTGTTATAAATGAGACTAACCCTGCAGTATTTCCTGCTGTGGACGTGAATAAACAAGAGGTTCTTTCTAAAGGTAATGGTAGTAAATCACTTCATCTGTCTCGGGTTAACAATGGCCATATGTCTCAGAGGTACGGCCTAAAAAACTGTGGATACAAGCTACCCAGGAGACAGTCAATATTCATATTTCCTAGATGCTGGGAGAAAGACATCAGAAAGAGCCTGGGCTAATGTATTTGAACCAGATTTGCCACGCTCTACTTTGAGGAAATTGTAAGTCCATTTCCCATTACTATACACCTGAAGTTGGGTAACTTAAAAAGAGGTTTATTTAGTTTATGTGTTTGGAAGTTTAAGGACATGATACCATTATAAGCTCTGCTCTGGTGAGAATGTCATGGCGGGTGGCTTTAGAATGGGTAGTTGCATGCATGGAGGGAGAAATCACATCACCAGATGGGAAATCAGGGAGGCAGGAGTGGCCACATGTGTCCTTGGACAGCCACCCTTTTGTGAGAACTCAGGGTCACGGGCTAGCCACCTTCTGAAGACACAACTCCAGGCGCCTTGGAAGACAAGAACATCCGAACCATTGTAGAAAGTCACCTTAGAGATAACTTTCTCAGGCATCCTACGAACATGTTGAAAAATATAATCATGGATATGTGTCAGGCTCAGGAAAGAGGACCAGAGAAATCATATCTCAAGAACGCAGTAGCTGTGAGCATCCTCTAACTGAATACGGGCAAGCCCTTCATGCCAACTGACTTCAAGTTTTGCAGTACAATTACCGTGAAAAGAAATCTAATCATTAAGTAGAAAGCCTCTCTAGCTCTTTGAGGGACATGTCTCAAGAATAACAAATGGCCCTTGTCTTTAATTCATAACCATGGAACAATGTTTTAGCTATCCATTGACTTGTAGTGTCTCAAGAACTGTTATTAAACTCAACTAAAAGCCGCTGGAAGGCAAGCATGGTGACCGTCCTGTTCACGCCACCTTTGGATGAATGAGCGAGTGAGTGAATGACTAGAGGTGTTGTCGGCACCATTCCTTCTATTCATCCAGAATGCTCCACACTGTCGAGTGCAGCGCTAGCGAACAGCGTGTACAGAACAGAAGCGTACATATAATTATGTAAGAGGACTCACACATCTATGAGGATCCGAAGAGGGCGAGTCCACAATGGCCTCCTGCACACTGGACAGCTAGAGGATATAGTTAGTGGCTGCTCAGTCTTACGAAGCTTGGAAGCCTCAAAACAAGAGTGACCAAGGAGGCAGCGTCAGTCTGACACAGAGGCCTGAAATTTCCTTGGCGAGTGGCTGGTGCGAGTCCCAGTCCAGATGCTTAGGAAGCTGAAGTCTGAAGTCCACAAGCTGAAGCAGTAGAGAAAGACACACCTACAGTTAAACAGAACGGAGCTTTTCAAATGCAGGTAGACTTCCTCTTTCTTCCTTCATTCTGTCCAGTCTGCAAACCTATTGGTTGGTGCCAACCACGATCGAAGCGGGTCTTCTACCTTCAGTTGGCTCGTCCACATGCCAATCATCTAATGCCCTCCCCCGACACACCGGAAATAGAGTTTTACTAATCTGCTAGGCAACTCTTAATTCAATCCATGGAGACGTTTGTCACAAATGCTTTTCATTCTTTTATTTTTAACATCTAATATGTTTTCCAGTCCGACCCCCAAGTCTGCCATCTTACTATATTACTACCGGTGTATTTTGCTTCTTTTCCTTTTTTGATGGAGTATTCTTGCTTGTAAGGCTAAATCCTCCTCTTTATTTGATCTCTAATTTAAATAACAAAGACTTTACTTCCCAAATTATTTCCTTTTATTTTGTTCCAATTTCTCCCTCACGGCTTATTTTCATTTATATACAAATATGCCTTCATATCGTCCATGGTAAAAATAAATGAATAGATTGGG
Organism: Petromus typicus; assembly: GCA_004026965.1. Taxonomy (NCBI): domain Eukaryota; kingdom Metazoa; phylum Chordata; class Mammalia; order Rodentia; family Petromuridae; genus Petromus; species Petromus typicus. The sequence goes on from PVIR01016114.1 coordinate 4,597, forward strand.
GCCGGGGATTTAGCTTAGTGGTTCCGGCGTCTGTCTTGTAAGCTCAAGGACCCGGGTTCGATCCCCAGTAACCACGTACCATACTGGGTGTGGAGACTCACACCCAGCAGCAACCAGTACCACATACCACAGTGCCGGGTGTGATGGCTCACGCCTGTCATCCCAGCACTCGGGAGACAGAGGCAGGAGGATTGCTGTGATGTGAGTTAGAGGCTGAGCTCAGGGCCAGCCTGAACTACAAAGTGAGATCCTGTTTCAAAAAAACCTAAAAAATAAATGAATGAATGAATGAATGAATACAATGAATCCTGTTATTTCAGTCCCTAAATACGGTAGATTTTTCTGTTCTTTCAAGACAAAGTGTTGAAGTTGTTAATGTTACCTGCCTCCTTTTTTCCTCCACCTTATAATCGTTCTTACATCCACTAATCCTGGACCTTTGTGAGTTATCATAGCAATGAAATAGTTTTGGTTAAGGCCACTAGATATTTTCATTTTGCAAAATTCGTATAGGTCAGCTTTCTATCTATCATTTATTTGATCTTTTACTTATTCTCCCTTTGTTGAAATATTTTCTTGATATCACAAGCTCCTGGCTTTATGCCCCTTTATTGCCCTTTTCCTCCTTGGTGACCTCATATGAGCCCACAGCTTTGGATGCCTGCCATACGCATATGATTCTCAAGTACATCCAGTTCTGACCTTTCTCCTGAGTTCCACATTCATTTATCTGATTGTCTGCTTGACATCTCCTCTCGGGTATTTAGCAGACATCTCAAACTCAATATTTACAAAATGGAGCTCCTGACTCCTGGCCTCTCCCTTTAACCTCCTCTTTCTGACTAAGTGTGTTCTTTCTCTTACTCTTGGGAAATGGAACAACAGCTGTTAGAAAATATGGTGCTTCCTTTGATTGGATTTCTAATCTTTTATTCGATCTGCCTATATCACTTCCAATAAAGCCCAGAGATGGCTGCTGTTCTTCCAATCCAAAGAGGAAATCTGGACCAAGTCCCCTTTCTCCCTCACCGAGTCCACGGAAACAACTCCCTAGCCTGAAAGTTCCGTTCCTCGTCTTGGCGCACGCATTTGGTAACCTGAAGACTTTAATAACTCTTTTCAGTGGGGATAACACCTGTACTCCTTCCTATCCCAGTAATGTCTCCTTCATCGTCTTTTTGCTCCAGGAAAACTAAGTTATTTGGCTCTGACTTACCTCTGTCTTACCCTCCTCTCTCTGACTGCGGTTTTTCCCTCTAGAATATTTCCTCTCTGCTTGTGCTGACAGAATGACACCTACTCACTGTCTCAAGTTTCAGCTTTGCGAAGCTTTCCCAGACACTTCTTTGGGGAGACACATTTAATTGCTCAGTAATTTTTCTTTCCTTGATCTGAGCTTGATTTCGCCTCAGTGCTTTGACATTTTCTGTCCCTTGAGTCTGAAAGGCTCATCTCCCTTGTAAGGGATGTTCTTGTTTAATCCTTTGTTTCAGTTTAGACTTTGCTTCCCCAGAGTTCTACTCTAGCTATATGAGAGAGGTGGTTGTACATTTTCTGGTACATCCTACTCCTTCTCTTGCTTTCATGATCTCTATACTACTTAATATTACCTTTCATTATTTTATTTATCTATCTGTGTATGTTTGCTTCTGTTTCCACCAGCTCAGAGAAAACCAACCTATAGCATACAGTAGATAAACAATAAAGACTGAAATGGATAAACATTTCAGGATAATTCACTATGTGCCAGTTACTGTACTGGGTGATGTTAAATAAAATATTGGTCCCTGATCATGACCTTTCTAGCTACTTGGGAATAAATATAATACAACAAAAATAATAACAGTATAATATGGTAAGTGGTATCGATGTACAAACAACTAGTTATAAAGCTCAGAAGAGGGAATTAATTATATCTCCAGAGAGAGTTGGCTGGAAAGATTTCATAGAAGCGTGATGTAAGCTGAGTTCTGAAAAAAAATGAGAGATGTCTTTTAGTGGAGAGAGAGAAAATAAATTTTAGGCAACTGGAATATTTTATAAATATGGAGAAAATAATATTATAAAAAAACATAGTAGTACAAAATTTATATAAAGATTAATACTATTCAAATCATAATCCTACTGGTTTTTTTTTTTTGTAGAAATGGACAAGTTTATTCTAAAACTTATATGGAAACCAAAAGTATCTATAAAGCGAAGCAAATGAAAAAAATGAGAACATTTATACTGTATGACTTCACAACTTATTATAAAGCTATAATAAATATGATATTGGCAGAAATATCTGTATCAATAATACATAATTGAGAGTTCAAAAGTAGATTTACACTTTCAAGGTAATTTGATTTTCCACAGAGCGCTGAAGCAATACTGTAGGAAAAGAAGTTCCTGTCAAAAGAGGCTCTGAAGTAACTGTCCTTTGGTATGACCAAAATATGGATCTTGACCTATATCTCACATTGTACCATAAAATATATCAGTTGGTTTGCAGTGTTAAACATGAAAACTATAGTTTCAAAAAAAAAGTAGAATATTTTTGTGACTAGAAAACCGGAAAAGGTTTCTTATAGAAGACACAAAAAAGTAATAATCAGAAAAAAAATTTTGATAAACTAGTCTTCAAGGAATTAAAACCATCTAGTTACCAAAAAGATACCACTATGGAAATAAATAGGCAAGGGCTGGTGATATAACTAAGTGATAAAGCCTTGGCCTAGCATGTAAGAGGCCCTGGGTTAGATCATCAGCATTTAAGTAAATAAATAGGTAAACCACAGACCAGAGCAAATATTTTTAAGACCTCCTGTATTTGACATTTACTAGTGTCGTAGCGACTTTCTCATGGTTGGGACCCAGGACCTGACACTCACAACTTTTAGGAGAGATTTATTTATTTTGGCGCACAGTTTAGAGAGGTTCCAGGCCATCGTACCCTGGCTCCAAGCCAGGGTGGCCTGGCAGATGGACCTGGCAGAGGAGGACCACTCGTGGTACGGATGCGGGAGGCAGAGTGCGGTCAAGGCAGGAGGAGGGAGACAGACCCGGCCTCGTCACGTCTCCACTCACTTCCTCTGACCGGGCTTCATCTCTCCACATCATATTTAGCTACCAACACTTCGTACGCTTGTCCATTGCTCCCAACCGCTTCCCCATGAGCCAGTCACCTCCAAGATGCCCCACCTGAGTTTGTGTGTGAGGCATCTAGACATAAGCCACAACTGGAAAGCAGGTTTATAGAAAATTTCTCAACTTAACAACAGCTGAAAAGCAAATCTTTGAACAGATATCACAGTAGGAGGTACAGAGAGATGAAATAAACACATGAAAAAGATGTCAACATCATCCACCACTAGGGAACTACTAATTAAACTGTAATGAAACACTACTACATACTTATCAGAATGACTGAAATGAAAACGACTGGCAATATCAGTTGTTGATGGAGTATATGGAAAAACCAGAACCCTCGTATACTGTCAGAGAAGTGTAAAGCTCTACAGTTCCCGGCTATTATTTCTGCAGCAGCATATATGTGTATAGACCAGATGACCTACAGTTCCACTAGTGTTTACCCAAAATAAATGAAAACATATTTCCAAAAAAGATGCATACAAGGATGTTCATAGCAGATTAATCTGTAACATCCAAACAGTAGAAAAGCTCAGATGTTTGTCAACAGGAGAATAGATGTTCAGATGTACTGGTACAGTGGAATACTACTCATCACTAAAAAATAAATCGATGCGTTATACTGTATTTTGGGAGAGAGAAGGGTATGTATTGTATGATTGCTTTCACATGAAGTTGTAGGCAAGGCAAAATGGTAGGAAAACACTGAGCAGTGGTCATCTCTGGAATACTGGGGCTGGGGTGGACTGGGATAGGGGACTGAGGGAACCTCTGGAATGATGATAACGTCTATATCTCAATGAGGGTTTGGATTCCACAGCTGTATATACTTATCATATTTCAGGCGCTGATACATTTAAACTGTGTGCATTTCACTACAGGTCAATCTTTACCTCAAAAGAAAAATAAAGACCTTATACACCAATCTGTAGTTAATAAATATGCATGCCAAAGGGGCTAGATGAAATTCTTTCAGACTTGTAAGAGCAAAAATATTTAGAGTCAGTGTTAAGGGAAAAGCGCGGAGAGGTGAGGGGCGTGAAAACACTGTAACACGCGTACGGTGGCCGCAATGGGGAAGTCTGGCGAACCGTGAGGCAGGAGAGGCGGAGAGCAGGCTGACCGAAGGGCGCTCTGGGTCAGGCCTTGGAGCTGTTGGTATTTACTCCCGGTAACAGGCTTTCTCCACTCTTCCCGCCCACGGCCACCGCGTCAGCCACGCCCTCCGTGACTTTCATCCGGGCTCCTGCAATGTATTTATTGAGTCCAATCGAACTGAACCGAATCAGATATGCAGAATGCACTTGCTTCAAAATTGTATCTTTGGGGCCCGGGGAGTTAGCTCAGTGGTTCCAGTGCCTGTCTTGCAAGGGCAAGCACGGGGTTCGATCCCCGGTAACCACATACTATACTGGGCGTGGAGACTCATGCCCAGCAGCAACCAGTACCACATTCCAGTGCCGGCTGTGGTGGCTCACGCCTGTCATCCCAGCACTCGTGAGGCAGAGGCAGGAGGATTGCTGTGATGTGAGTTGGAGGCTGAGCTCAGGGCCAGACTGAACCACAAAAGCAAGACCCTGTCTCAAAAAAAAAAAAAAAAAAAAAAAAAAAAAAAAAAAAAATTGTATCTTTGTTTCTAGCCCTGAGGCCTCGCTTTACATTTTTCCCAACATGAGAAAGAATCACACTTCACAGGTTAACTTTTACAGGTGAAGAATGAAAAATGAGTTCACTTTATGTTTCTCAGTATGAAATATTCAAACAACTATTGAATATAAAATAATGTATTATTGAACGCTAAGAAGTTGTATAAAATTATCTAATTATAAATAGCAATCCCTGATGCCAGTATAAAATGTCTCCATTTTATACAGCACAAATGTAATTCTTTGAAAGTTCCATTTTTTTTTAGTCGCAGAGATATGTACTGGTTAGATTCTATGGGCTCCTCTACCCCATTTAATTTTTCTATTCTCATTTGATAATGAGATAACTATTTGCGAAGGTGTCATGGTGGATGACATCATAGGTTTGGACACATTAAGTCTTTACCATCTATGGATATTAAGCAACAGAGACTGAGCAAGCCTTATCATTCCCAACATCTCCCTGTGAAATGCAAATTCATCACTCATGATTCTTAAAACATAGTGGTAATTATGTACCAGGCCATTTCTCTCTGTGAAGGAAATTTGGCCTATTCATCTACCTATTTTTATGTTCTTTGTCTTGTATAGGACCTGCTTTGATTTGGAAGACATGGATATCCCTTTAAAAATTAAATTCTCTAACCCTACTGAGCAAACCACTTCTCTCTTCTTGAGAATTCTGTTTTTGCCAAACTGTGTATTTCCACAGTTTTGTGTAGTGTCTGGCATAAAATATGTTCTTGATAAATATTATCTGAATACATATATAAAAAAGTGATGTCAGAATGCTAGAAAATGCAAGTAATAGTCAACTATCTAAATATTAAAAAAACATAGATTTTACTTCCTAATACTATGCACAAAACAGATGCATGTATCAAATTAACTTTTCAGTAAATTACAGGATACATACAGTAATTTGTGAAGTCATTATTACAAAGATCAGTGGTTTTATACTATCTTTGTTGGGACAAAGGAAGAAAGATATCCTAACGAGTAATCAACATTTCTGTTCACAGGCTTTTTATTAACAAGTACAGGGAACAAAGTCAGAATCTCTTGATGCGTGTTCATGTGATTAATGTTCAATTATCATGGATGCTATTAAAGATGAGTTTAAAACTAGATCTGTGTCTCAGGCAAAAGTTAGAAGCCTATTCATTTTGTACTTGGGGCTTTTTACCATTCCTCTACATAGGATGATGAATTTTTCTGGCTTTGTGGCAGATACTGGTGGCCTAATCAATGAATTTATTTTTCTTCCTTCCTTCCTTCCTTCCTTCCTTCCTTCCTTCCTTCCTTCCTTCTTTCCTTTTCTTTCCTTTCCTTTCCTTTCCTTTTCTTTCCTTCCTTCCTTCCTTCCTTCCTTCCTTCCTTCCTTCCTTCCTTCTTTCTTTCTTTCTTTCTTTCTCTCTTTCTTTCTTTCTTTCTTTCTTTCTTTCTTTCTTTCTTTCTTTCTTTCTTTCTTTCTTTCTTTCTTTCTTGTCATCCTAACTGCACAAACTCCAGTTTGGCTTCAGGGTCTATCCTTCCGTAGGGAGTGTAGGTCTTTGAAGGATATTGACATCACTGATTTAGTTGTGGGGCCGAATTCCCAGAATTCCCAGCGTGCTAAACAATCATGGTGCACTTGGCCCCCTAGTCAAAGATTGGCTTACGTGACTAGTTCTAGGGTGAATGACTGCCTGGAGGCTTAGGGGAAAGTCATCCTGTGTGACACATTGAAGACACAATGATATTGTTTTCCCTGTGTTGTGCTGTATGTGAAAATGGCACCTAGAATTATGCTCTCCTGGTTGAACACTGAAAATGAAGCCAAGAGCTAGAAGAAAGCAGAACCAAGAGATTACAGAGAAGTGGACTTGACCTCTGTGACGAACCTGCCTTAACTGTGTAAAATGTCTTAACTGAGGTTTTCTGTTGCTGGCTGTTAAAAACATAGTTATGACCTTACATGGATTTTTCTCAACTCTAAATCTCCATCACCTATGAATGGTAAATGTAGGAATATAATTCAGCAGAATATGTGGGTTATTGGTTTGTTTATCTATATGGGGTTTTTTGTTTTGTTTTGTTTTTTTGAGACAGCGTCTCACTATGTAGTTCAGGCTGGCCTCAAACTTGTGGTGATCCTCCTGCTTCAGCGTCCTGAGGGATAGGATTGCAGGCATGGCCACCAGTTCATTTTTAATATGGCCTGAAGATGAGAATTTAATGTGTGTATTAAGGAGTTATGGTTTTCCTTAATGTCTTTTTATTTGGATGAAAAGTAATGAAACTTGCTGATTACAGAGGAAAGAACATTTTTTCTTCTTAAAAAGGGATTCTCTTACTATTATTTCCCGTACAGCTACTAGAAACTGCTAACAGCTTGTTTGACAGCTTAGGATCATTTACTTTTCACGAGGTTTTTAAATCTAAAAGACTCCATTCAAATGGGGCCAAGCTGAGCCTGGATTCACGTGGTGGGCTTTCAGACCTAATTGGCGCCACCTAACAGGGTGTGGTTAATACGGCTGTCTGAGCATGTAGAATGCAGGACAGAGGGACAGCCCCCCAACATGACAACTGAAGATTTCCTTTTTTCCAAATGGATTCTTTGCGGGGGGAGGGGACTTTGAAAACCTTATGTCAAATGACAGAGAAACTAAGAAATGCTTTCATGCACATTTGCAATGAAAGGAGCTATTTTTAAAGATGAGGATAAAAAAAGAAAAGCTGATCTTCCAATGCATGGCATAGTCTAGGCATTTCCTGTAAGTGAAGGCAAGTGGGATAATACTTTTCCCACAGCCGGCCATGGTCGACCTCATTCCTCCATGTAATAGAGTGTTGTGAAAAAGGAATCAGTATTCATTACGCCCAACATCCTGGCCCAGTAGCTAGTGCAAAGGAAGCAGCCACCACTATTTACCGAATATCTCTGCAGTGGAAAGAAAGTCTATAGTGCAAGTAAAAGGATCAGTATCCCTCTAATAGCAGTCACTGTCAGGTTGGCCATTGTTGTGTTTATAGCTTACAAAGATTAGTACAGTAATAAGAAGAGTTCTATTTTATTGAGCACCAGCTATATACTAAGTCCTATCCAGATACAAAGATCAACTAAACAAGGCTGCTGTTCTTGAGGAATTAAGAGTGACAAACTGATACTCAAGATGGTGACAAATCACTATGAGATCCCCAAACAAAAAGTGATTCCTGGCCTTGGGGAGCCCAGCATGTTTCCTTTAATGCACCTCAGTCTTGGAGTGAAAACAGACTTCCGGAATGACTACAAATATATCAGGGGTAGGCATTTGACTGGTGGGGAAAAACTAAGAATCATATATAGGCACAGAGAAGCTAAAAGGAAAGAATGGCCAGAGAGTCAGGGGAGTGTGACTGTAGCATATGGCATCTCAGGAGGTCATGGGAAAATGGGGTAGGGGAGGGATTGGTGGCCGGTGCTACTAGAAGCTGCAATGAGCCCTTGGGATTTCAAAGACATGATTGAACCTTGTGTTTTGAAAAGTGTGTCGTGCGGGGAATGAATTTGCGGAGGGAGAGATTAGAAGAATTGGAGCCCAATAGGAAGAGCACATTAGGAGGTCACTTTGATAGCTCCTTGGAGGGAAGGGTGAGTCGCTGAGCTGAAATGCTGTCAGGGGAAAGGAGGAAACACAGGATCTGAAGACATGGAAAACAAACAAAACAAAACAAAACAAAACAAAACAAAACTGCAATCAGGAAGACCAGGTGATCAGTGAGTTGCTGTGGGGGAAGGGAGAAGGAGAAGCTACAGATCATTCTAGGTGGAAAGTATAAAAGACGAAGGAGGTATACACAAGATGATTCTTCTCCAAAAACTCCCACCTCTAGCTATGTGTCTTAGTCAAGTGGCACTGTGGACCTGAGTTACTAATTTGTTAATTATAGATAATAGGACTGTAGACACAGTAGAGACCATAGCATTAAAAAAAAAACTCACTGAATCTACAAAATAATTTTAAATAAAGTATTTAAAATCTAATATAAATAATTACTACCTGTCACTACTAATCTCGTTATAGATGTTTTTGATAATAATAAATAGCAATTGGTTCAAAATAAATGCCAGCCATACACGGACGCCAGGAGCCATGTGCTAAGTTCTTTTCGCTCGGAACACTTCACCTTGGTTTTCTGTTCTGGTTTTTTTTTTGAGACAGGATCTCACTTTGCAGTTCAGGCTGGCCCTGAGCTCAGCCTCCAACTCACATCACAGCAATCCTCCTGCCTCTGCCTCCCGAGTGCTGGGATTACAGGCGTGAGCCTGTACTGTGGTATGTGGCGCTGATTGCTGCTGGGTGTGAGTCTCCACAGCCAGTATTGTATGTGGCTATCGGGGAATGGAAACCGGACCCTTGAGTTTGCAAGACAGGCGCCAGAACCACTGAGCCAAATCCCCGGCCCATGGTTTTCTGTTCTTACCTTGAGTTTTCTGACTTAATCTTCACATTTTCAGCCCCGACATCCTATCACTGAACATTACTAGCAGATCTGGAAAGAAAAGGAAATAGCTAAGTCATCTGTTTTCACTTTTGATGCCGAGCCGGTCTAGACAGGATGACTTCATTTTCACAGGGCTTCTGGCTGGCAACCGTTTTGCCTGTGAAAGTGTGATGATGTTTCAGTCAAGGATGTGCTTCCTCTAATATTTTCATGGTCAAGACCAGCTCTTTGGTCCCTCAGAGGTAGGTAGGTATTGGCGTTAATATAAGCAATGATATGAATCTGTGGCACATTATGGTTTTAAAAGGCGTTTACATTTCTTAGATAACTCATAAGAAACATTTGACGTTGGAATAACTGATGCAGATAGAACTTTTAAATAAAGCTTAACCCCTTCACGATGAGATATAACACACAGACAGTACATTGCACAAGACAGAGATGGCTTGAGTAATTAAAATAATCACCTGGGTAACCAGCTCTAAGTCCAGGTGCACAGCCGGATCCCCAAAGCAGCCCTCGTATCATTTTCAGCCATTGCTCAACCTCTATAACATGTTACCAATTTAGGGCCTAGTATATACGGCTATCATTTCCTTGCAGTTTTGCTACACATATTGGCATCCCTAAACACTATCCATTTTATTTAGTTAATTTGATGTAAACAGTTCTGTGCATATTGCATGAGCTTCTTTGGTCACCCTTTAAGATAATCTTATTGTTTTGTTTTGTTTTTGAGATTTATTGATGCTCTTTTTAGCTTTAGTTCATTTTCATTTTTCTTCAATGGAGCATTTTCACTGAATGAGTGTCAAAATTAGTTTACCCATTTATTGCTGATTGCAATTCAAATTGTTCTTGATTTAGCAACAGCAAATAATGCTTAATGAATGTGTTCATACAGAGGTGCATGAGTCAGTGAAATTATTCACTCAACTATCAACTAATGTACCAACTATCTAATGCCAAACTGCTTCCCTCTGCTTGTATCAGTTCACACCCCCACAACAGTATTCAAGAGTGCTTGGTTTTTCCTTAGTATACTGCTACTGCTGGCTTTTAGTCTTATCATTTCAGGGGGATACATAGTGCTTTTTCATTATAATTTTAATTTGCATTTCTTCTAATTACTACCGGTGGAATGCAGCAAATGAATCAATGCAGTAAATATTTTCATAATGTTTACTGGCCACGTGGGTATTTTTTTCCTATACTGATTAATAGGACTTTTTGTCATTTATTTAGGTTACAGATTTCTTTAAGCCTGTATATTTCTTCTCATTTTCTTTGTGGTACTGTGGTTCCTCCTTCTCTTTCTCCTCCTTCTTTTTTTCTGGTACCAGAGATCAAACTCAGGGCCTTGTGCTTGCCAGGCAAGCATGGTGCCACTGAGCTAACTTCCTGGTCCCTGTGGTTTCTCCTTTGAAAAGTTCTTTTCAATAATTTTATTTTATTTTCTCCAGACAATAGTTTACTTGAGAGGCATACATAAATGAAACGAATCAATGTTATACAAAATAATGAGTTTTTAAATTTTTATTTATAAATTAAATTCTACAAACTATCAAACATATCAAAATGTTCCTGGCTTTTATCTTAGAGGGCTAGAAAAATCAATTGTTTGAATAACTATCTAAATCTATCTCTTGCTCCCAGAGAAATGAATGTAGGACAAGTACATATTTTCAAACTGCCTCTAGCATTTGCCAACCTATCAGTAAATACTGCTGTATTTTTATACAGAATTGGAAATAATCTGTTAAGAGGCTAAGTTCTAGTAACTCCTTCCTTTAGTAAGAATTAAGCTTTATAAAATATACACATTTTATAAACATGGTAATTCAGCTAACTCAAATATGATTAACCTGTGGAAATAGTACCAATCTATCAATCATCCACTATTAGGTACACATACACATGGGAAAGGATTTTTTATTTTTTTGAGACAGAGTCTTGCTTTGTAGTTCAGGCTGGCCCTGCGCTCACTATGTAGCCAGGGCAAGCGTCAAATTCACAGCAATCCTCTGCCTCTGCCTCCCGAGTGCCGGGATGACAGGCGTGAGCCACCTCGCCCGGCACTGTGCTATGTGGTACTGATTGCTGCTGGGGTGAGTCTCCACGCCCGGTATTGTTGTGTGTGGTTACCGGGATAGAACTAGGGACCTTGCGCTTGCAAGGCACGTGCTGGAACCACTGAGCTAAATCCCCCAGCCCAGAAGTGATTTTACCATGATCAGAAAAAGGGTTTTTAGGTGAAAAAGTGACTTTATTCCCAATATCCCTTCTACTGTTTCTGCATACATTAGAATACATTTTTAATTTATAAAGAAATAATATCCACTTATTTGACTTGTTGGGTTTTTTTGCTTGTTTGAAACTGCTTTGTTTTCATAGATTTGACAATGCAGGATCAATGGACTTCTTTTGTGATGCCTTTCAATTTTGCTTTTTTTTTTCTTTATTGCCCAAGTAATTTCTTGATCCTTTTGTTCTCTTTGCTAGGTTCTCTCCTCAAGGACATTTTCCATAGATTTTATTTTCTTGAAATAAGGACCTGAGGGATCCAAATTGAAAAATGAGAAGTATATGAAATCATACCATCTTAATGTTCACCTCAAAGTCATCTTCTAATGAGTCTTTTTCATGAGCTGTTCTTCCCCTTCCCCCTTCTTTACTCTGGGATTCGAACTCAGGGCCTCTCACTTGCCAAGCAAGCGCTGCACTGCTGAGCTCCATCTCTAGCCCTGTCTCTTCATTTTGCTCAGACTCCAGTGCTCCCTAGTCATGCTGTAATCAAAGCATTCCTTGCTTTCCTCTGTCTTAACCATCACGAATCATTTCAGCCTTTTGTCTGTCTGCTCAGTGTCTTCCCCCAGAGATTTGGTATCTTTTGCAGATTTCATTATTTCTTCTTTAAACCTACTTTTTAAAAATTTCTTCAGCAAAGTGTAGGTCATTCAAATAATAAGAAGGAAGTCTATCTTCACTGGCCTCCTCAGTGAGAGATTTCTATTTCTTTCCCAGTCTTTCTTTCTTTTTTAAAAATTATTCCCAGAGGGTCCGTTCATATTTTCCAATTTACTTTTTAACCACCTCTTCGATACTTTCTTTAAGGTCTGGTCTTGAAGGCCCAGAACCTACTTAATTTCCATTTCCATATCATTTTCTTGGCCTTTCTTTTCTTTTTCTTGAACAGCCTGTACATGCTGCCCGAATTTAGCAATGTGTTCTTCACTTTCCTTCTGACTTGTTTTCCCATTGTCTTCTCCAGCTGACCTCATCATGACCTTATCACTCCTTTTCTATCGTCTCTTCATCTTCCCTAGAGGAAGGATAGTAGGCTTCAAATTCCATATCCAAAAGTTCTCCTTTTTTGAATGTTCTGTCTACTGTTGTGATTCTTTCACGATTGGTCTCATCCCAAGTGATTTCCACCGTGGATATCCACATGGCAGCAGAGGTGAGATATTTTGGTTTATACCCTGTTAAGTCCATTTATGAAGCTACACTCTTGGGTCCGTCATCAAACATCATATCATCTGGTATAAATCTTAGATCTATGAAAGAACAACTGCTTTTGAATTCGAGGATTATTATAATCCTTATAAATTCTACTTGCTACTCCAGGAGCCACTATTGCACAATAGTCCTTCAGTTATTTGAACTGATAATTTCTCTCTCTCTTTTTTTTTTTTTTTTTTTTTGAGACAGGGTCTCACCTTGTAGTTCACGCTGGCCCTGAGCTCACTATGTGGCCCAGGCAAGCCTTGAACTCACAGCAGTCCTCCTGCCTCTGCTTCTGGGTGCTGGGATTACAGGCATGAGCCACCACGCCCAGAACTACGGTATGTGGTATGTGGCATCGATTGCTGTGGGCATAAGTCTCTACAATCAGTATTGTTGTATATGGTAACGGGATAGAACCCAGGCCCTTGCACTCGCAAGGCAGGCGCCGGAACCACTGAGCTAAATCCCCGGTCCTGGAGTGATAATCTCTTAATTGTTCTCTAGAGGAGAACTTTCTCAGGAGCATCTTCAGGAATGCTTCACAACTCTTCTGCTCCTTGAACTTGCTCTTCCTTCATCCTCTCCTTTCTAAACGCCAAAAGGATATATTTTCACAGAAAATATAACTCTTCCTTTCAGTTTAAATGAGTTGAACAGAGCCAGTAAATCTTTCGCTGCTCATCTGTCCCAGTGCATGCTGCAAATTGCTAGTCGATGTGTAACTCATCGCCTGAGGAGTGTCTTTAGGAAATTCCCTGCAGGCCCGCTCACGACCAGGTTCTTCTGGAAACCAATCTGCTAGGTCATCTTCATCTTCAGAACTAGTTTCTGTATTTCCTTTACCCTTTGCAAGCTTAGGGCCACTGTCACTTTTGTCGTCTATCTTCCTCTTCTCTTCCATCATCAGCTAAAGCTCCACTGCCCCTGTGAGTTCATTGTCAGTGTCCTCGTCACTTCCTGTTTCCTCTGCCTCGTCACTTCCTGTTTCCTCTGGAACATCTTTGTCACACATATTAGTGTCACCATCTCTCCCCATTATGAATGGAACCCCTGAGCACCTTTCTTTTGTCTTGTAACAGTTGCTCTGCGGAATTTCACAATTTTGGAAGTACTTGGGTCTGTCTTTGGTTCTCCTTTGGGAAAAGAGATGTTCAATACTATGTTCAATACTGTTTTGTTTTGGTTTTTTTTTTTCCTCTTTCACACTTTTTATTGTTAGGTTTTTTTTTTTTTTGCTGTCCTTGTCAAGATTTATTTCTGAATCTCTCTTCTTAGATTTACATGAGCTTTTCATTTTCTGAAATTCTTTCAGAATTATCTGAATCATTTTTATTTCCACGATCCTTTTGAGTAACATTCTTAGTTTCTTTCTTTTTTTCCCTCAATCACATTTTCAATTTCTTTCTCTTTCTTTCTTTCTTTCTTTCTTTCTTTCTTTCTTTCTTTCTTTATTCCTTTCTTTTTCTTTCATCTGGCGGTATTTCTTCTTTATTTTCTGTTGACTCAATGCTTTGCTGTCTTCGTCATATCAGAATCAGAATTGAAAGGTCATAGAAACATCTTAAGTCCTCGGTAGCGCCATGGCTGATAGAGTGTCCTCTTTTATTAACAGTGTAGCTCCATTTGATCTTTTCATCGTTGAAACCTGGCATGAAATCTCTTGTCAATTTTGACTTTTCAATCCTTTTCTAATATTTCAAATTCATCTAAACTGCTGGCCACCCATTATTTCTTGTTTGGTTCACATGTTTAAAGTCTTATCAAAGAAGTGTTCAAAGAAATCCATATGTCTCGGATCCCTCTTCAACAGTCTTAATTTTAATGTAGTTTATTCAGTTCACCAATCTTCTTTACCGGTAGTGCTTTCTGTTTGTTGAGAAAGAATTCTTCACTTCTATTGACATGCAATGATGTTCTTTTATAGACAAGGAACTAAAGATAGAGACTGAAGGGTTTGCCAAACCTAAATCAATAACCAAATTCTTATCATTTCTATGACACTGTGCTAATGTGAAATTTCTTTTATGTATTTGACTTACTGATCTTTCCTAATCACTTAACATGGTGAGAGACTTTAAAGATACTAAAGAACATCCACAAAGATCCCACTTGTACTCTCTTTTCCTCATCCAGAGGTGGAAAAACACGTTAAGAATGATGTTTATACAGCTCTTTTTTTTTTTTTTTACCTCAGCTGATTAACACTTGCCTGCCTCTTCTGGTTTCATTTTTGTTCCACAAAAAGAACTCAGGTAGAATACAGAAACATTAGGTTTTATAGAGCACATACAAATAAGTCATCTTTTAAGGTTTTGTTTTTGACTTGGAATAACAGAATATGAATATATAAAAAGCTATGGGGATCTACAAATAAGGCAGCAATGCAGTGTATTTCCCATTGAATACGGGCCTTCTCGAATTTCCAAAGAGATGCACACCTACATTGGTATCATCATTGTTGAGCGAGGGGACCATTTGATTTGAGAAGGATCTGGAGTATCTGGAAAGATTCTTGGAACCTCTCTTGAAGAGTTCCAAAATTCCAGCTGTGTCTTTGCTTCCTTACTGGAAGCAGACAACTGGTACAAAACAACTTCACCTCCAACATTACTTTTTCTAACTTCACATGTGTAACAGAAATTTCAGCTTGCTAATGCAGCAGTAAGTAGCACACAGGTCCTCCATATATGCTTTACTTATTTTACATATTGCTCTAATTTCTTTGACTTTCTTTCTTCTTATATTTTTATTGCAAATGTATGAGTAACTTGGAGACTTCATTCCTCTTCCTGCCTACATAATTTTATGCATTTCCTATCAAAGTTAAGACATTAATTGTTGATGTAACACTATTATCCAATTGATAGTCCATATCCAAAAGGTCCCACAATATACATTATTGTTTTTCTCTCTTAATCTTGGCTCCAATCCAAAGGTTGACCTTGAATTTAGTTGTTATGTCTCTAATTTCAGTTTATCCAGAAGAATCCCTCAGAATATCTATGTTTTTTTGAACCATGTTTTGAGGAATATGGGCATGATTTTGTAGATTATCCCTCTGCTTGTGTTTGACTTTTCCTTGGGCTTCGATTTAGGCTATACATTTTGTCAGGAAGACACCAGAAGTGAAGGTGGGCCCTTCATTTTGTACCAATGATAGCACAAGGAATATAATATTAGCAGTATCAGTTTTGACTTTTTGTTTTGTTTTTTGGTATCAGGAATCGTGCTCAGAACCTTGCACTTAGGAGGAAGGCGCGGTGCCACTGAGCTATATCCCTGGCCCTTGATCTTTATCACATTGGTGCTGTACAGGTTCCTTCGCTGTGAAACCATGGAAATATTCTTTGCAGCACTGAGTCCTTTGATGTATCCTTTGCGTGCACTGAGAAATGGTAAACTGCCTTATTTTTCTGTTCATCTGCTGATTTTCTGTAGCAAAGAGCTCCCCCATGTATTCCATTGCTATCATTTATTTTGGTGTTTAAATTATGCAAGACTGGGCTAGTGTGGAGCCCTAGAGAGCCATCTCTTCTCCCCTTTTGATATCTACCCACCATTCATTCATCTTTCTGGAGCTAGGAGATATCTCAGATTTATCTTGAATTTCCTCACCTGAGCCTTGGAATTGGCTTTTTATTTTTTCCTCTAAGTATCACTAGTTCTACTTAGTGGAGAATGGTATTTAGAGGAGCAAGACCAGGGTAGTGATTACATAACCATATGTACTTGTCAAAGCTAATTATAGAACTGTACACTAATATGGATTTTTCTTATTCCTGGGTATTTATAATACAAAGGATATCATCATTGTAACAAAAGAGAAAACTTACAGATGGGTTACAGAACATGCATAATGTGCGCATCCACCAATTAAGATGTAGTACACACTCAGCATGCACAAAAATTCCTTCTGCCCTTGGTGCCAACCTCTCTCTTTATCTTCTCCTCTGGCAACCATGGACCTAAATCTGCTCCTGTAGTTTATTTTGAACAGCTTATACACGCGATCATACTCTACGTAGCTTGTGTTCCCTTAAAATAGTGCACTGCATTCCTTCTATGCTATCGTACACATTGATAATTTGCTTATTTTTATTATTGAATAATATGTCACTGTGCGTACTACAGTTCATTAGTCAAAGAACAACTGGGTTTGGGGAATTATGAATAAAACCATTAGAAACATCTATAACAACATTTTCATCTCTTTTGAGTAAATACTCAGGTGTGGGATTTATAAAATAAAACTTTATATTTATAAGATATAACAAATGCCTCTTAACTTTACAAAGTTAAAGAAAACATCTTTATAAACAAAAGTTGCCTAATCTTATTCTGGTACATTCACCCTGACAGCAAGAGTTCTAGTTGCTCTGTATCATACCTGGCACTTGGTACTGTTACATTAAAGTGTTTTTAAAAAGCATTAATAAGTACAGGGTGGTATCTCATTTGTGGTGTTAATGTGCACTCTCCTGAATGATATTAATCTTTTCAGATAACATACATGCTTCTTCAAAAAACAAAAGTGAAATTATGTTGCAGTGACAACCTGTAATCTACTTTTTATTTCCATTTAACTTCATGTCATTTGTACTGCTTGACAATATAATCGATAGATTCTTTTATTTAAAGTCTGAGTAAATGGCTAGCTAGCAAATGCAGAACAGCAGATAAGGCCTTTCATTAAATAATGCCACTCTCTCTCATGAATCTAAATCTAAATCTAAATCTAAACCTTTTGATGCTGGAAGGACAGACATATCTTTCTCTTTCTGGTTATTCACTTCCCTTTTCGCACTAGCCTGCGGATTAATGTTAGAAGCAACTCCTCCATCTCCTCTGTCTCCTGCTCGCCCACCAAGGTAGCCTTTAATTGCACATCCGACTGGGAGAACTACATCCTCTACATCATCTTTGGTATTTTTACTCTCTCCTTCCAGTTCATCTCTCACTGTTTTATCACTCTCCCAAGGCAGCAGTTTAAGAGGCTTTCCTCAACTATCATTACGCAAGAGCTCAGCGATTGTCTCACTCCTGAGACTGTCATCCCTACTCCCACGGAAGCCTCGGGATACTCACAGCCACATCGCTCGTTACTCTGCCCTGAGCTGGTCCTATCTTATCACAATCGACTCAACGTTCCAAGACCATCCTGGAGGCTGATTTTTTCAGGTAATTTCTTAAAGTTTCATTTTAGTTTCAGTATTTCTGTGAGTTCTTCTGTTTGGCTAGATAGGTTTCCTGAAGCAAGACGTGCCGTTGACTTTATCCTTTTATCCACTTCAGCCACACAAACTTGACAGCTATTAGTGGTTCATCAGAATAAGAGAACATAGTCGCAGAGTTGGGGTTTAAAGTCTTAAACTCCTTCTTGGGGTCTTTCTGCCCTCTGATAAGGCTGTTGACACCCACAGCTGTTCAGCACACACGTCTTTCTGTGCATTTTTTTCCCCCAGAAGACAGAAAGATTGTTTGGAATGGATTCCCCTCGAATAAATACGTGGCCATGAATGACTGACCCTGCTGGGGAAAAACAAACTAAGCCTCTTCTTGCCTTGAATGTCATTCTTTCTTCTTTGAAGTAGAAGATTTAGGAGAATCACCATTCCCCACTGACATATTCATCTTCTACACTCATAAATATTTTTCTTGGATTCCCAAAAACCTCTCTCAGAGGACAACCTGACTCCACTTGGTCTTCTGCAGTTGTCCAAAAGAATATGTCCAGAGGAAGCATCTTCTCCCTTTGCTGGAAGATCTGAGGAGATCAAGGTAACCCACCATTACCTAGTGTCCAACTCAAAGCCCTGAAGGTAAACTGATGTGCTGAAAAGATCTGTTCTCTTTCTTACTTTTAACACGACTTCTGAACTTTTGAATCCTTGCACTCTCATGCCTTTATTATCTATCAGTGTGTAACAAATTGCTTCAAAATTTAGCAGCTTGAAACAATAATCACTTATTACCTCCCAGTTTCTGGGGTCAGGAATCCGAGCAGACTTAGCTCAGACCTTTGCCCCAGGTCTAGTCACAAGATCAGCCAGCTCTACGGTCTGAAAGAGTGAGGGGTCAAGTCAGCGCTCTGGGAGTAAAGCTTAGAGCTTCCCCGTGTCATGGCCCAACTCTCACTCGCTGCACCTCTTTAGAGTCGAATAGAGTTGACGAAGCAGAACTGTCTAACAAGGTCACAGAGAGGACTAAGAAAACGAAGATAGCACATTTAGAAAACCCAGCTCACCAAGTAGTTTAGTGGATTAGCCTTTCCCAGTCCACAACGTACCTGATTTAAAGGGGGAAGGGTTTATTTTTGCTCAGAGTGTTAGAGGACTGAATCCTCGCTCCGCCAGCTGTAAGGTAGGAACGTCATGGCAGAAAGGCACGGGGAGCAAAGCTGCTTTGTTTATGGTGGCAAGGAAGAAGCAGAGCGGAGAAGCGTGCCAGAGAAGGAGCCAGGGACCAGACGTGACCCACCAACACTTCCGGAATCTTTCCTAATCCCAGGGGCCAATGGTCCCCAACCCTTTTGGACGCCAGGGACTAGTGCCTGGAAGATAATTTTACTGTGGCTGGGTCTGGAGGTTGGAGCTGAAGGTGTGGAGAGTGAGGTGCGGAGGGCGGTGGTGGTTTCTGTACGATTCCAAGTAGCAAACAACAGAGGCTACCCTTCGCGTGCGGTTCAAAGGAGTGATTTGTTGTCAAATCACAAACATTCTTTATGATCTTGTATTTGAGAGATGTGAAAGAAAATGTCTACTGGTTTAAAAAGAGAAGATGTTCCTAGTTGTCAGTGGTACATCAAGTTTCTCCTCAGGTAACTGCTGAACATTAAAGTGTTGAATTAAAACACTTTATGCTCCTGTGAGAATCTCCTGCGTGGCTGAATTGACAGGCGGCGGAGCTCAGCCAGTAATATGGTTGATGCGGAGCAACTATGGAAACTAATGCCACTTTGCTGGCTCATCCTCCCCACCTCACTCCGCCCCACCTCCAGCCTGGTGCTGGGGGCCTGTTCCTAGCAACTTCCATCTTGCGATCTACACTGAGGTGCTGGTTACTTTCTTCCTAGGAGCTTCTACTCCTCCATATTAACCAGTGTCCCGGACACCTAGACTCTTTACTCTCTAACCAAAATGGGGATGGAGCTCTTTCCTCTTCTCTACCTACAGTACCTTCCATCGCTCCTCGTCTTCAGGAATTGCCTCCTCTTATGAATGCACCTGGAGAGAAATCTTATCACTAAGGACAAACTCTGCTTCCAAACTCAAATGGCTCTGGCTTTATCTGCCTTTTCCTATAACCATTTCTTAAGTACAGTGGGCAAGTATCCACATAAGTGAGTCACAAACTACTACCATGTTCAAGTATTTTAACTTTGGATGTGACTTCAGATCAACCTCACCCAGGGCAAGAGAAGAATTCCCAAGAAACATCAGAAAATGGCTTAAACAAATACTTCCATGGATATGTTGCTCTGAAAAGTTTATCTTAGTATGGTCAAATTTAATACGATATTCTTTCCAAAGCAAGGTGTAGATTTCAAGTTAATTCCCAACCACAAGGTTAAATCCTGACTTTCATTTCCCTGGGTTGGCACTACGTATGATAATGGGATCTAGCCTTTTTTAGAAGAGGTTAAAGGTTAGAGAGGACGGTCTTTCACCAGGAGTCTTCCCCTCTGTGAAAAGTGTCCCTCAGAAGCCACCTTTCTTTCGTGAAGTAATTGTCAATCAGATCTGTAGCTCATATTGTCTGTGTCAGTATTCTGCATAATTGGAACGCCAAAAGGAGTTCCTGGCCAGGGCTTGGAGTATGGTGCTTATCAGGCTGTGTTCTCGATGGTCAGCAGTCTTTTTGACTGGTCAGGAGTTTTTAAAGTTGGGTATGGATGGTCTTATGTGACCCTCATGTCATAAAATGCCACGCCTACTTTTCAATGTTGTTTATCATTGTTTTGAGACAGGATTGCCCTATGTTGATCAAATTGGCCTCAAAATCACAATACTATATAATTGCCTCTCCCTCCTGTGATGGTATGCATCCCTGTACTTGGCTTTCCTCTTTCACACCTTGAAATTATTTATTTTATGAATCTGTTTATTGCCCAAGTTCTTTGACTATAGCTCAGCAAGACAGTCAATCCCAGAGATTTTTAGGAGAGTCTGTTTCTATTCATTCGTTGGCCCAGCCATCAAGGGTAAACCCAAGTGGATCTTTTGTTTGACCAAGATAACAAAAAGAACAGAAGAAACCCAGCATTTCTTATTTATATCACTTGTGGCCTATTTGCCTTTTAAATTGAACGCTTTTAACCACATGGTTTACCTAAAAGACAAAAGAACTTATAAAGTTGTTACACATATCCAAATGTGTAGAATATCACAGAATATCAAGCTAATTGAAAAAAAAATTAAGGTGACAATAGTTCCTCTTAAAGAAGAGGAGAAAAAACAAAAAACAAAACCTCCTAACTTGACTTTAAGATAGACCACACCAAGTATTTTAGGCATTCATGAGAACTCATTCTGGGAGGCTGGGTAAAGAAAAGAAATATTCTTCTCACTCACCCACATAGCTAACACTGTCTTCCCAGCGCTCTCCAGAGTTCACATAATTGGCCTCAAGATTTTCAGATGCTTTTGTTGTGTCTCTGGAGTAAAATATTTGCCATTTAAATGTTCTTTTCTTCCCTCAGTCATATCGCCTTTCAAATATCTTACTGGTTTCTCTGTCTGATAATTAATCTTCCTGCTCAGTGTGACCACCATTTTTTCCCTTTCTCCAGGCAAAGAAATGTTTCTAGAATATATTATATTAGACAGTTTAGGAGTGATTTGTTGCCAAATTACAAACATTCTTTATGATCTTGTATTTGAGAGATGTGAAAGAAAATGTCTACTGGTTTAAAAAGAGAAGATGTTCCTAGTTGTCAGTGGTACATCAAGTTCCTCCTCAGGTAACTGCCAAACATTAAAGTGTTGAATTATATGAATTCAATTTGGTGGGGGCCGGGGATTTAGCTCAGTGGTTCTGGTGCCTGTCTTGCAAGTGCAAGGGCCCGGGTTCGATCCTTGGTAACCACATAACAATACTGGGTGTGGAGACTCACGCCTAGCAGCAACCAGTATCACACACCACAGTGCCAGGCGTGGTGGCTCACACCTATAATCCCAGCACTTGGGAGGCAGAGGCAGGAGGATTGCTGTGATGTGAGTTGGAGGCTGAGCTCAGAGCCAGCCTGAACTACAAAGTGAGACCCTGTCTCAAAAAATCTAAAAAAAAAAAAAAAAAACGAATTCAATTTGGCAACTTTGGGTTCTAAATTCCTACCTTATAAATTATTAAAAGAGCCTATAAAGATTAGTAAGCCGGAACACTTGTCCTGAAGAGTTTATAGTATCATAAAGAAAGTCAGCATTCAAATATAATTTCCTATTCATTTGTGATAATTAGGTAATGTTGCATTATGGCTAATTTGACTTGCTCCCATTCCCAAAGAAACATAAGAATAGAAACTTTTGAGGCTGGGGCTTTAGCTCAGTGGTTCCATTGTCTGCCTTGCAAGCGCAAAGACTCGAGTTCAATCACCAGTAATCACAAACAGCAATGCCTGGTGTGGAGACTCATGCCTGTAATCCCAGCACTCGGGAGGCAGAGGCAGGAGGATTGCTGTGAGTTCGAGGCTGAGCTCAGGGGCAGCCTGAGCTACAAAATCGAGACCCTGTCTCAAAAAAAAGAATGACAACATTTTACATAAGATAAACAGTTTTGGGAAGCTGAAGTAAATATGGAAAAGGGTTTGGGAGTTTATATCTGGGACATCAACCATAATGCTTTACATGTGCGTATTATTTCATGGTATATTTATGTATATCATGTGTGTACTTTTTTATGGTGGCTGAAAAATATCTGCGTTGGGTGGATTAAAACTCCTTGTGAGATTCAATTTTACACTTAAAGAAACAAAATATGTTATAATCTGTGAAAGCCAACCATTAACAGAACCAGGATTAATCTCAAATGTTTGCACTCCAAGTTCAAGGACAGTGTGTATACAAATTGTTTGTACATTATAAACATGTTTGAGAAGGTCCCCTTCTGTAAGGGTGTTCAGTAACTTGATTTAATTCAGCAACTCCATTTCCTGAAATTTGAAGTGTCATTTCCTGAGTAAGAGAAATGACTTTGCAAAGTAATTATACAAAGCTGTCCAGCTGTTCTCAAGCTCCACGGAAAGAGAAAAGGAGAAAGAAATGTCAGGAAGGTTATAGGTCAGAGATAAGGCTGGAGCTATTGAAGAAGAAAGCAAGTTACTTGTCTCTCAAGATATCGAAAGATAAATTGTCATCTGTCACAGAGGGTGTAAACATAACCCTCCCTGAAGATCTGAGAGGAGATCTAGCAATATCAAAACTTCTATAATTATATGATCAAGGGAAATCAAGGAAAAACTTCTTTGTTCATCCCAGGTAAATGAAGACATTGGTCAGTAATGTACAGAACAGACTCTAGTTTGAACAAAGCTTTTAACATTCTGGTTTGTTAAATTCTAGTGTTGAAGACTTGGGACAAATGACCCTTAGTCTTCAATGGCTTAACAGTCAAAATTCCTCCTGAGGAAAGCAACACTGAACCTCAAAGACAAAAAGAGTCAGTGCCTGGATATGAATTTTCACTTGCATTTCTTATCACTGGCTGTGACTCCTCTAGCACATACAGGAAATCTACCCTATGTAGAGACTGTGCAAGATGAATACAGATGAGGCTACGACTCACACTTGTAACTGAGACACTGCTGCAATTTCACTGGGATAAGCTCTGATTCACCACATGCCAGAGCAATCTGTGCGATGAATTTGCTGTTCTAATTAAAACTCTGAGTCAACTCTTTAAAGTGTTCGCTCTAATTCATTTTCTGACAGCCCGAGGGTTTTAAGGGGACTTGGACAGATTCTGCAAAGTCCAGAAATGACTCCTGGCGAGCACAGAGCCTGTACAAATAGAGTGAGCAGGTGAAATCAGAGCAGAGAGCACTGAAGCAAGTCTGAGGGGCTGAGCCGTGGAGTCCCCCAACCTCACATGGCTCCCGACACACACAGACACTTGATTCTGTCACATCATGTACTACAGAGGCAACAAAAGTGAGACAAGTATAATTCCTCCTCCCTGGAAGCTCACGTCGTGTGGGGCACAGGGACGCCAGTGGGTCGACAAAGCCAATTTAATGCCGCCAGATGGACTGTAACAGAAGTGATGAGAATGAAGCCCCAACTTGGCCCGATGTTCTTGCTCATTGTGCAACTGTTCGCCTTGAAACTCCTCATGCATCACTGTAGCCCACTCATCACCTGCTTAGTCCTGAGCCCCGTTTCCAGATCCACTGAGCCTGCTCATCTTGATTGGAGCTGCTCACCTGCCAACCTGCTTACTGCTTTCCTGCTTCCCCATCCAACCTTTGGGAGAGACAGCAGCATGACTAGCTAACAGCACAAACTCTGAACTGTCTGACTTGTCTATATTTGAAGCCTGACGTGGCTATTTATTATGATTTCCAGCACCTCACGTGACTCTTTTGAATGCCTCCCCTCAATTTCTGTTTTAGAATTAGGATCTTAATAATACCTGACATGTATTTGTTATAAGGCTTAACTGAATTAGTATTTCCAAAGCACTTAGACGTGTTCCCAGAACGTTACAAATTAAATAAAAGCTGCCACCTTGTGACTCGTTCTCAAGTTCTGTTTTCTTTTTCATTTTATTTTTATCTTTCTTGGTACATTATGAATACACATCATCATCACATTCAACATCGAGAGTCTGTACCAGAATATGACACTCGATTCTCATTTTTTCCTTTTTCCCCCCACCCTACAACTCCCTCTATACACAATCTTTATTTTCTTTTTTCTTTATTATTACCACATTCGTTTTGCCCTCATTATTTATCCTTATACTCTCTTTACTTTTTTTTTTTCTATTGACACAGGGTCTCTCTTTGTAGTTCAGGCTGGCCCCAAGCTCAGCCTCAAACTCACATCACAGCAGTCCTCCTGCCTCTGCCTCCCAAGTGCTGGGATTACAGGCGTGAGCCACCACGCCCGGCTCTGTGGGATGTGGTACTGGTTGCTGCTGGGGTGAGTCTCCATGCCCAGTATTGTTATGTGGTTACTGGGGATTGAACCCGGGTCCTTGCGCTTGCAAGACAGGTGCTGGAACCACTGAGCTAAATCTCCGGCCCACACTCTCTTTACTTTTAAATATTTTCTACTTCACAATATCAACTATACATACTACAACTCACTTACAACTTCATTTTCTCATACTAGAGAAAAGATACTATACTACACATCTGTGACCTATTTATTTCACTTATGAGGATGTCCTCAAGGTACATCCATTTGAGAATGAATGACTCAATCTTATCATTTTTAATGGCAGAGTAATACTCCATTCTATAAAAGAACCACATCTTTATCCAGTCTCCAGTGGATGGACATTTGGGTTGTTTCCAAGACTTAGCAATCACAAACTGAGCTGCTATAAACATGGGTGCACGTATGTCGCTATGAAATGAATCTTTTAATTTCTTTGTGTATATAGCTAACAGAGCAAGTTCTGTTTTCATAAAAATGGTTCCATGACCATAGGGAATGATGAGTGTTGAGGATGGTACCAGTTTGGAAAAAAAGTATAAGCAAGTAAAGAGAAGGAAATTGGTCAAAAGCTGGAACTCAGGGAGCTGCCTGAACAACAGTAATTGTAAAAGGTTGACAAGCTCAGGCTCTAGAAGAAGTTGAATACCCAGTGGGAAGTTGGCCATTGGTTTTGGATGGAATGTGGCATCACAGAATTTTAATGGTACTCTTGGGAAAATGGTACCAGAGGGGAGATGGTCAGGAGGCTGAGAAATGGTGTAGGCAAGATGATATTTTTAGAGAACGTGCAATGATGTTGGTAAGTGGTAGTAAGTTGTGAAATAAAGTGTGACAATGTCAGTAACATAGAGAGAGAGGATGCTAGGACAAGAAGAGACTGTCGTTGAACAAAAGCAAGGAAAGTAAGATGTAGAAAAATCTGCATGTCTGTGATTTTAGTGCCCCAAATCTGGACTGGGCAAATATGAATACCCAATTATGCACATGAGGAAACTCAGAGATGAAAGGATTCTAGAAAGTTCCAGAAACAACTCACCGTTCCAGAAAGAAGCACACAAGAGAGGACACTCGGGTCACTCTGTTTTCATAATCTGCTTTTTTTTTTTCTTTCACCAATTAAATTAATAGAGAAAGAGAAGAGCAAGAATGGAATGTGCTTTCAAATGCTCTTGCAGACTAGAAAGGGAGCAGGCTAGATGAGAAAGTTTTGAGAAGGGATGCTTTATTGTGGTTTGAGAATTTAAAATAATTTAAAAGTATGGGTTACGGTGGGATTTTGCAGGCAGTTGGAAAATCATATGCTGACGTTAGGAGAGATGTCAGTATTGAAATCATATATCTGAAGTCATTTTTCGAAAGTCAAAAATATTGCCTGGATAAGCTGCCCATAAGACAGGAGAGTCGCAAAGAGGGTTCTAGGGAGACAGAGCAGTAAATCATTTAATGAGCTGAGGAGAATTCTGGAAAAGGTAGCTGGGCCGAAGGTTCTGACAGCGAGTCCAAAACTTCAGGGAAGAGACCTGAAGCAGAGGATGTCAACCATACCGCATGCTGCTGAATTAGAGATGGAAGAAGAGACCAAAAGCCAATGGGTTGGTGTTTGGGGAGTTCACTGGAACCTTTGGAGAGCTGTTTTAGTTGATGGAAGACATAGGGTTTTTTGGTTTATTTATAGTGAAGCTGGCGATCAAGGTAGAAAAACAGATCAGACACTAAAGTGGGGGTGGGGAAGACCATGTTCATAAGGAAATTTGTCCAGGCAGCAAGGGTGATTGAATCATCACAAAAGGATGGAAAAAATCTAGAGAAGATGGGAAAGGCTGGGATCAAGCCCAGGGAGAAGGAGTTGCCCTTGGAGAGAAGGAAGCCCTCTCTCTTTGGAGACTTGTGGAAATTCATGGCGGAGGGCAATACGAAGTCTGATTTCTGTTCCTCCAAAAAGTAGCTGCCAATAATGATGTGTTGAGGTGGAAGGGCCCGGATGGGGCGCTGCAGGGGCGGGAGAGGAATGTAACTAGTCCAGGTCCTTCTCCTTCTCCGTTACTTTCCTGCCATGTGCCTGAATGACCCTTTGCAGACACTCAACTTCATCTTTCTTTTATTGGCTCGTTGGTTATTTTTTCTGGCATCATACATGAGACTTAGAATGCTTCCAGCTCGTTTAAGTATCTCGTTTTCTCCCAGCACCTAAAACACATCCTTAGTATTTTGTGAAAACCAAACTAATGGAGGATACAATTGTAGTAAATTTATAAATAAGTAAATCAATTAAATAAATCAGATAGAGCTGCAGTTCTGCATAAAAACTGCAAAAATGAATCCTAAATGAGATTGTTTCTGAAAAGTTCTGAAAATCATCGTTAAGTCACTTAATTAAGCTTGTTTGTTTTTGAGAGGCATAGAGAAGTTATTAGACAGTGCACATTGAAAACACACATTAAAAAAAAATAGACTGTGGGCCCTCAAGAGAGAGGCATATTACGTTCTAGAGCTGGGAATATTTATGTGTTTTGAGGAGTGGACATCTGTGGAATTTGTGAGTTTATAGAAAGTTTGGGCTTGGTTTACAAGAGAGAAAGTGATGGCCCACCCACAGGTAGAAAAATAACAGTTCGTTTTACAGGACAAAGGGATGGGCTCGACCTCCTGTATTCTTTTTCTTTTATAGGAGAGGTAGTTAATTAAGTTTTGTCTTAGACAGCTACTCTGTTTTCTAAGCATTTTTCTTGAAAAGTGAGAGACTTATTTTTCCTTCTAAGGATTCTTATCCTTCGTCTGCCCCCATTTCAAGATGAGAAGAAACATCTTTGTGTAATGTAACCATAAAATCACGGTTGATGACAGCTGTAATAGAAACCTTTCCGGTTCTTCCAAACTATAGGTCAGGGACTGAACTTTAAAGGGAAGCCGCTTTAATTTATGCAGAGTGGAAGCAGCATTCCAGCCCACCCCCTGCTCGGGGCTACTCTGCTGTCTCGTTTCTTTCTTTCTTTTTTTTTTTTTTTTTGTTGCTGTTGTTGTTTTTCTACAGATCTGATCGCTGCGTTGGGCAGTCACAGGGATTTCGCCGGGCCTAGAGAAATGCTCGGTATGTAGCCGCCTTGCTTCAGTTCTCTTAAGTTTCTGAGAGACACAGAAAAGAGCCGAATCCAGCAGCTATCTGAGTTTTTTTTTTTTTTCCCTCCCCTTGAAGCTCAAGAGGAAAAAAAGAGAGAGAGGAGTGTGGTGAAACGAAGCTTTCTTGTTCGGTGGGTTTCTGAGGTGGCTGGAAGAAATGATCAGAATATCACTTTCTGTGTTACAGCCCTTTCATCGAAGGAGCCTGGATACTTCTGACCGACGGATGATTCCATTAGGAGGACAGGCACAACAGCAAGCACGACATGAAGGAAATCACAGAAGAGGCTTCTAGTGATTTGTTTGGTTTCCTTCACAAAAGCACAATAACACCTCACATTCCCCAGTTACGCTGCGCCGCATTCCCCGGAGGAGCACACCGTCTGGATTTTTCTCTGCTGTGCACTAGGGATGGACTCTATTGTACATTGATTAATTTCATCAGTAACCCTGAAAGGTTGTTTTTAATCACTTCAGTTTTATAGATGAAACTACCAGTGCCAGGAAAAATAAGAAAATTTCCCAAGACTGATCGAGTAGAAAAAAGCTGAGTTAAAATTTGCATATAGGGGATTGAATAAAAAGTGTATAGAATATAGAGTGTAGGGACACGAACAGAGCCCACGGACTTCACCAAACAGAGACACTTACTTATCCTCAGAGTCCTGCTATCTCACACACACCGACTGCTACCCTCCACCCAGGCCTAGTTTTATCTTTTCTCGTGGTTAAAAAATAATCTTGCTTTTAGGTAAAATTTGGTTCAAGAAGTATCGAAGAAGAGAGTTCCGTAATTTGATTCCTTAAAGATGAGTTCTACTTTACTGTTTCATTTTGTAAAACTCTAAACTAGTCTTTAGGAAAATGCAGTAGTGTCCCCGAGTAAACAATTTTAAAACACATACCTATATAATTGCGTATACACAGAGGTTTGGCTTCAGCCTGAAGTATTCAGTCCAAATTTACTACTGGGCTTCAGTTCAGAGATAAACTTGGCATTTGGAAGAGGGAAAAGCTGGATGCCTACCCCATAATGCAGTATTAGGAGCCAACAAGGGAAGCTACTTAGATCAGTACTAGTTCCTGGTTATTCCTTTTAAAAAATGTGATTACACATCTTTTCAACACATTCTTTTCTTGATGTAGCCGTCTGACTAGATGTGAAGTATTTTCTCACTATGCTCTTAATAAGCATTTTCCTAGTTAGTGGTACTGAATATCTTTTCATGTATATATATTCCAATGAAGAATACTGGGAGATTTAAAAAAATAAATTATGTGATGATGATATATAGTATGAATATATTCCACTATCATGCTTATAGTATAAGCATTCTAAATAACATTTGGACTAAAAATTCAATTTTTGTGCTTTGTTCAAATATTGTCAGTTGAGAGTAAAATGCTGCGATAATTAATAATGATTATAAGTTTACTAATTTCAAGCACCAAAAATGTCTATTAATTGCTAAGTCTTTTGAAATAGTTCAGAATAAGAATAAATTGACAGTTACTATGAAAATAAGTTCATAGTCTTTTATATGAATTCCTTATGACCATATATCTTTTAGAATTCAGAAATAGTCACATTTTAGGAAGACAATAGGTATATGTGCCAACACTGCAGGGTAACAGGGGGCGTAGGAAGCACAGTGTGAAGCACACTATTATGTATTAAAATATATCAATACTCCCAGAAGACTGACATCAGATAGACTGTGTACTCCAGTGAATTATTTTTCTCTTCTTGAAGATTTTGGAGTTTTAGATTTCAGATGAAGACCATGGACATATTTTAAGAACTAGCTAGAGAATTTCAGAATGAGTAATAATATGCTTTTAAAAAACAAATGTTCCTAAATATAAGTTGGTAAAACAGAGAAAAATAGGAACATAACAAAAATCACACCATAATAGTCATATCTTAAATCAGATATAAAAGATATAAAATCACACCCTAATAGTATTCTTAATAGAGTTGTTTTATAAGCTGGGATTCTTAATATAAAACAGAAGTAACCTTTAAGAACTGTATCTAATTTTTAGTTATTTACTTTTAGCTGGGCCATTTTAAGGGAAGAAGTCCTCACTTTTTAAGGGTTATTTTTGACCTGTAAAAATGAATAAAAATCATTCAGTGTAACTCTCTCCATATTTTACAAGACAAAACGTTTGTAGATTATATTCAGTAACACTCAGGATGAAGGTAAAGTATATGATGAAAAGAAAATAATCTTAAGGAAAGATAAGTTACTGAAAACATAGTGCTGGGGATTTAGCTCAAGTGATGCTGTGCCTACTTTGGATGTTCAAGGGCCCAAGTTTGATCCCTGATGCCCAACTAACAAACAAACCATAGCCTGTACTCAAACTTCAAAACAGTAGATGAGGGGCTGGGGATTTAGCTCAGTGGTTCCAGTGCCTGTCTTGCAAGTACAAGGGCCCGGGTTTGATTCCCTGGTAACCAGATACAATACTGGATGTGGAGACTTACTCACAGCAGCAAGCAGTACCACATACTACAGTGCCAGGAGTGGTGGCTCACGCCTGTCATCCCAGAACTCGGGAGGCAGAGGCAGGAGGATTGCTGTGATGTGAGTTGGAGGCTGAGCTCAGGGCCAGCCTGAACTACAAAGTGAGACCCAGTCTCAACAACAACAACAACAAAAACAGTAGATGAGTTAATAAGAAAGTTTTTCGAAGATACCTTCTTAGAGTATCGGACATATGGATTCCAAAAAAATTTTTTTTAAGATTGTTAAAATAATTGTTAAATACTACCAGGCATAAAGGATATTGAGAACTACAAAATTTCTTCCAGAAAACATTTTACTGAAAAGTATTTTCTGCATAAAAAAGGCAAGTGATGCTGTTGCATACACCACTTGTAAGGAGCTGTCTCTGCTGCCTGGTAACACAGATGTAAAATCTAAGATAATTTTAACAGGGGTAGGGTAAAGTCTAGTGGGAGAGGATATTCTCAATGTGTGTTAGGACTGAGGCGTCAATCCCTAGACTCCTCTGAACAAATAAATAAAACAGTCTTCATAGCTGAAGGCTAAGAATTTTTTTGATCCTGAACAAGATTGAATTTTGAAAATTTGCCTAATTTTGATAATATCATTATGCTCATAGTAAAGTTTTTAAAAACAAGACTTCAGCCAGGTGTGGTTGTACAGGTCTGTGTTCTCAGCACTTGGGAGGCTGAGGTAGGAGAACTGCAGTGAGTTTGAGGCTAGCCTGGGCTACAGTGAGTTCAAGGCCAGCTCGAACTACCTGGCGAGATCTGTGGTTTTCAGAAAACCAAAGATAAAGAAACAAATACTCAGATTTATTTTTATGCTTCCAAAGTTGATTCTACAATGTTTACAGTAGGATTTGGGTGTGCTAAGTATGAAGTTGAAAAACATAGGCTGCTTGGCCAGAATAGATACTTGTACATATGGGAAGTTATATAAATATATTATTACTATCATTATCTTATACATAGATTCATGATGCATATTTGTCAAACAATTCTCTTGTTAGTAGATGATTCTTTTCCCCAATTTAGTTGTCTTAAATAGCCCAGGAGAAATAAATGTTTCAGCTTTGGACATCAAAGCTTTATAGTTACAGATTTTGACAGATTCCAAATGGGGAAAAATTAAATGCATGTAGTACTCCCAGTGCATGTAGAAGGCTGTGAAAAAGGTGATTCCAGTGTAATTTTAGCTTCACAGGTAAAACTACTGAGATGGACAGTTAAGTGTTCCAAGTCTTTTGTATTTCAATTTTGTAGTTTTTCTGGTATATCAATGTGGTTTTCATTCTTTTTTTTTTTTTTTTTGAGACAGGGTCTTGCTTTGTAGTTCAGGCTGGCCCTGAGCTCAGCCTCCAACTCACATCACAGCAATCCTCCTGCCTCTGCCTCCCGAGTGCTGGGATGACAGGTGTGAGCCACCACGCCCGGCACTGTGGTGTGTAGCACTGATTGCTCCTGGGTGTGAGTCTCCACACCCAGTATTGTTATGTGGTTTCCAGACACTGAACCTAGGCCCTTGTGCTTGCAAGTCAGGTGCTGGAACCACTGAGCTAATTCCTCGGCCCTAAATGTTTTAAAAAATGGAGTGTTTTTAATAATGGAGTGACTCCTTTTAAAAAAGGAGTCAAAGTTTTGAAGAACCTCAATGTTAAATTTTAATTTTATTGTAAGTTTACTTAAGATTATAGACATGTGTTAGGCAAGGGAAAATCATAATTATTGTGGCTCTTATGCAATAAACCCAAAGAAAGTTGACAATTCGGGGGCCGGGGAGTTAGCTCAGTGGTTCCGGCGTCTGTCTTGCAAGCGCTAGGACCCGGGTTCGATTCCCCGGTAACCACATACCGTACTGGGTGTGGAGACTCACGCCCAGCAGCAACCAGTACCACGTACCACAGTGCCGGGCGTGGTGGCTCACGCCTGTAATCCCAGCACTCGGGAGGCAGAGGCAGGAGGATTGCTGTGATGTGAGTTTGAGGCTGAGCTCAGGGCCAGCCTGAACCACAAAAGTGAGACCCTGTCTCAAAAAACCTAAAAAAAAAAAAAAAAAAAAAAAAAAAAAAA
>PVIR01016115.1:0-14964 GCA_004026965.1 Petromus typicus
AACATGGAAATTAAATACCAAGAAATGCAAATCTGGGACAAGCATTTCCCTTTGGGGTAAGACGAGTGGTTAGAGAGAAAGTGTTGGAGAGGACAGTTTTTACCTTGCCTGGTTTGAGGACCTACAGGTGCTTCAGGAGGACACAAAAATCTGGATTTGAATGGGAAATACCCTATGGTTGAATGAGAACAACCAATTTAACTTTCCTTAAATAAACTGAGTTTAATGTACATTCTAGGAACACATTATAATCACATTACTCCCTGTCAAATTCTACCTGTACATAATATATCTGAATTCTTATTTTTTCCTACTATCCTTCCCTCCCTTCAACCTCCCACACCCAACATACATAAGCTTTGTTTTCATATTTTTCTTTTTACCATCAAATTTTTTCTTTCCCTTCTTTACTTTAACTTTTAAAAAAATATCATGCAAGGGCCAGGGAGTTAGCTCAGTGGTTCTGGCACCTGTCTCGCAAGCGCAAGGACCCGGGTTCGATTCCCCGGTAACCACATAACCACACCCAGCAGCAACCAGTACCAAATACCACAGTGCCGGGTGTGGTGGCTCACGCTTGTAATCCCAGCACTCGGGAGGCAGAGGCAGGAGGATTGTGATGTGAGTTTGAGGCTGAGCTCAGGGCCAGCCTGAACCACAAAGTGAGACCCTGTCTCAAAAAAAAAAAAAAAAATATATATATATATATATATATATCATGCAAGTAGGCCTTTTAGCCAAAATTTACAACTTTTATTAGAATTTCTTCCTTTGTTCCAAGCTTTATTTTTTATACTTGCATTGTACCAGGATCTGTTCAGCCCTTCACTTCTTAAGTTCTGACTCCAGGTCTAAATGTTGTGCTTAGTATTTGACCTTCATTTAAAAAAAATCTCTCCAAAAGCAAAGTTCATACTCATCCTCCAGTTTTCTCAGGTATTGAACCATACATTGTCCAGACTTCTAACGCTAGCACCAGACTTCTAGGCCAGACTTCACAAAGGACAGTTGAGGGGGTTCAAAGCCAAAAAGCATCTCAGCCTCAAAATACACTGGGTCCTGGCTAGTTTGTATACAGTACCATATTATTTTCCTGGCAGAAGAGTGAAGTGAGTGACAACTCAAAGGGAGAAAAATTGGAGGCTGTCAGGACTAAGGAAAATTCAAGCATCCTGGATCAATGTGCCAAACTTTCTGCCAACAGGGGATGCTGAGGTCATATCCCAGATGTCTTGGTTGGTGTCAGGAACCCTCATTTAGAGCCAATGGTTTAAACTGTTCCTTAATTTTGTGCCAGAATGTTAACTCCAGAAAAGAAATGCAGCAGAAAGAGGAGGAGGCCTTAATAGATCATGGCCTATTTGATAACACAGACCTGAAGCCTCACATCCAACTCAGGGCTCTTGGCCCAGGCTCAGCATGAAAGAGACAGAATAATAACAACAGAGACTGATTGCAGAGGATATGTCAGTGAGTGTAACACCCTCGAGCAGAGTGCTTGAAGGAGATGAACTGTGAAAAATTGAATGTTGAAACTCACAGTTGTCAGAGTTTGTTCCCCCAAACCCTGCATGTTCCTGCTTAAGTTTTATAATAAATATCAATTACCCAGTAGGAGAAGAGAGAGTCAACATTCATCGCCAGACATCTGGTTTTGAAAACAGCTTTACTGAGGAGAATACACCTGTAACACTGAATTTGTGCAGCCTTCATTCTCCAGTGAAGAAGAAGTGCTACATCTAAAGAAAAAAATCATTTTGCTATTTCATTTTTATATTCATAGCATTGCACACAACATTTTTAGATGTATAATCTACCTGACTTCATTTATGGCCAGTGGCCCACTGATGTGGGAAAAGCATCTAAAGTTAGCAAAGACATGACTCATCTTTTAGATTTCATTTAGGTGAAGAGAAATGAGACATCACACAAAATATAATGTAGTGGAGCAGAAAGACTAGGTCCTACTCCAACTCTGTCTACAAGTTTGTTCTTTTGTGGCCTTAGGTAAGCCCCAGTGAGCACCTTATGTAAATCTTAGGTTGGTTGACAGTAAAGTTCCCAGTTGGATTATCTACAAGGGCCCTGGCAGTTCTTCACTCCTCACCTTGAACTCAGGCTAACACCTGAGACACAGACTTGTGGGTTTCCTCTTCAAGTGTTCATTTTCTAATAATACCTACACTAAGGTAGAGATTGTTGTGAAGGAATCTTGGAAATTTCCCTTTATAGACTTTGGAGGAGGGTTAACAGGGACCTTTTAATTTTTCATTTCTCTGGGCAGGAAGCTCTTTCAAAAGCCACTGAAGGTGTAAAAGAGGACCAAGATGTATATGAGGTATTGTGAAATAGGAAGGAAATGTTCAAAAGGCAAGGGTAACTAGGGAGGGGGAGACAAAGGAAGGGAAAGAAAAAAATTGAAGTTAAGAAGAAATATGAGTGGAGAGGTTGAAGTGGGAAAGAGCAATGAGAAAAGTAAGAATCAAAATATACCATGTCCAGGTACAAGTTCTCAATGATGAATCTGAGCATGATGTATACCTAAAATGCACCAGTAAGTTTAATTTTTAATAAAGCTACTGATTTGACAAATAGCTGCCGGTTGACTCACAGAAGTGTTGACACTAAAACAGCTTTCAGTATCTGTTGTATTTTACCCCGCCTTGGCCAGGGGGCCAGTTTCAAAGGTTTGTATTTTCTTACAGAAGCTCCAGTATCTCCACTTGGATGCATCTTCTTCCTGAGCTGGAACCCTGGAGTCCATCGCTGCTTCCTTGTAGCTTGTGTGAAGACAGACAGAATGACAGGTGGGGAATGGAGCACTGAGTTGGGTGACTGTCTTGGTGGAGGACCACAAGAGGGCTCATTACTACAGACTTCACACTTCTTCACTGAAACAGTGTGCTTCTGGGAAAACCCATGGGCTTGTATCTCTCCTGGCTTCTACCACACTCATCCTTTCCTTTCAGTTTTTTTCTCTATTTTTTTCTATGCTAGACACTCTTCTGTCATTATCCTCTCCTCGTGATCCTTTTAACCATCCTCCACTTAAAGTCTTTATTTCTTGCCTCTGTTTCTATCATCAGCTGACAGTGAAATTTATTAGCCAAGCAATATCACAATTAGCTACATGAATACTGCTAAGAACATATCTCTTCCCTTTATTGGGCATTTTTGGGATTCTATGAAGCAAAAGCATTGAATAACCAATTCCCTCGGCCACTCTGGGGTACTCTTTCTGGCCACTGGAACATAATCTTCATCTTTAACAGGTTTGCACCTGGTAGAAACCTTGGAGAGTAAGGATTCTTTATGGTTTCATAGCTAATTAAAAGTATCAACTCATCAAGTTTTATAGGCCCATTTTTCCACCTGTCTGATGGTGCAGAACTCTGCAGTCTTAATCAGGTTTTATACAACCCTTGAGCAGGTTCCAACCTTCTTTTAAAGGAGTTTCCCTCCCTCTTCAAGGGAGCTAATGGCTAATCTCTATTCAGAGGTAGGCCAGCCTTTCATTTGAATGGTTTTCCAAACTTTATCTAGTAACAAGTATCTAAAGTATCTACAGGGCATCTAGAGAGCTTGTTCAGAGGGTCTAGCAGAGGAGCCCAGCTACTTGTATCCCTTGACCAAGGAAAGTGTCCTCCACTATTGGGGATGCTCATCCTCTTAGACTGAGTGTGCAGCTTCAGGGGTGCACATGGAGTAGTGAGGGAGGAAGGGGACATCTACCTACCCAGACAGATCAGCTGAATCAACCCTGGCAACCAATGGGGCGACATATGTCAGGATTGCCTTCACATCCTGTTGTAGGGTTTTTAAAGCAGCAATGAAATTAATTTTTGAAGAATATCATAAATGATCAGAACTTCAGTGTCTCATCAAAGAGTGACTCAATGCTAGTCAAAAATAACTTGGAAAGTTTGTTTCTTTGTTTCTCTAAAAAACTGAGCCTAAATATTCATATGTACTTTATAAATTATAATCATATAATAACATATTATGTTCACTATGATGTATACCACAATAGAAAATGTTAAAGAGTGAAGAAGATAGAAATTCTGATATTTATTTTTTATCACCCAGTGGCCTTCTATGTCTTTAGATTTCCATATTCCATACTGAAGATCTCTATTCTCAAACCAAGGGTGGTCATTTCTTCCGTTCTCTTTGTGTAGCATTTTAAAAATTATTTTCCAGAAATGCTGAGATGAAACTTCTAGAAAAACAGTGGCTGTTCACAAAATATGTCCTCATAGTATAGGCAGAGACTATCAGTGGTGGGAATGTTGGCATGATTCAGGGTATGTTGTCTATAAAGAATTTAAAAGCAATAGTAAAACTGAGTAAAAATTAATTCAATTTTTATTGCCACTATACATGCCAATTCTAAATGATATCAATGGTAAAGTATTCCATTCCTTCCAAATGTTTGTTAATCTAAATTCTAAATGATTATTGTGATTATCATCGAATATATATATATATATAGTTTGATGTTAATAGATATCTATTATTTATCCTTTCATAACCATTGAAGTCTACATGAAAATCAACTCAGAAAATTTCTGGCTCAAAAGCATAAAGAATACTTACCTACTCAGTCTCAGCTATAGTGTCATTTCTAAAGAAAGTTCACAAGAGTTCAGAATCTTTAAGTGTGCTTTTCAAATGTATTCTTGCATTTATACAGTAGATTATAAATAAATATGGTAGTTCAGTGATTACAAAGACAAATAGAGCTTAAATTACATCTTTTATTATTCTGTATACTTACATGGATGTGTAAAATTAAACTTCAAATAATGTAAATGAAGGGTTATGATGTTTACATTTAGTGTTGTATCAGTGTATTTGGCAATTTTATTTCATATGTAAAATATTGTAGTGAATCTCAATGATATTATTAAAACTGAATTTTGTTCCTTTTTGATGGTTAATTATTTGTTTTAAAACAAGAGAATGAGTCATAAACAATGATCTTTACAAATCATTGCATAATTACTACTGAGAAGAATTTTGTGATTTACAGGATAGGGATGTTAAAAGTGATCTCCTTTCAGTTTCAAATACGCTGCTACTTCCTGGACTGCAGCATTCTCCAGAGGCAGTAGTCATTGCTCTTGGGGTCCAGGCTCCTTTTAATTCAAGGCCATTCCCATGGAATCCCATCTTCTTTCTCCGTTATTTCCGGCGATGAACTAGTCAGTTTCTCTTAGTTAATATTTCTGTATCCGTGTCCTTCTAGTCATCCTCTTTCCAGACTATCACCTTCTTTTCCTGATTAACTAAAGATAAAAAATTCTTGTTTTTCTAGCAGACAAGAAGACCTTTGCTACCTGTGCATGGATTCCTCTCAGTTTTGTATGTCTGATTATCCTTTTTTCCTCAACCTCAAATATGTATGCTCAACTCTCTACTCTATAGCTGCACCCAGATATCTAACTGGCATATTAAACTGACCAGGCGCAAATATTATTTAATGATTCTTCCATATCTTCTGTTCCTCTAGGGAACTTCATTTAAGTAAATACTATTGACTCCTCAGTATGTTGTTCAGAAGAAAAATTTGGATTTCTTTTTCCTCAGTAAACCACATAGTGGCTTAACCTTCTCTATACTAACTCAAATTCAACAGTTCTCCCTCCTGAAACTCCCTTGGGAGACAAGTACTCTATAAAAGCCTGCTGCTCCCTGACTTCCCTTTGCCCGTTTACCTTCTGTAATGAATTTGATAAAACATTACACATCATATGTCATGCCCCTGGACATTACACTTCAAAAATTTCCTGTCTAATTCACAACAAAGCTTAAAGCTTTTGCTCTGGTTTAAAAACTATAATCTTGTCCTGGTGGTATTTAAGACATCTTTTCTGGCTTCTCTACCTCTCATTTCCCTCTTTGGGGGCCATACTGCCTCTATTGACATTCCTTCATTGCGAATTAGTAACTTTGCCTCGATTCATACAGAAATTGTGAATTGGCCAAGTACAGCTCAGTAAGTGGTCCTGATACTACCAGACTACACTAACTAACCCTGGATGCTATTAGTTGATCCAATCAGATGCTAGTTTCTGCCACTGCCATTCTGTAACAGCTTCTGCCTGCACCATTTGGAAGCTTTGCAGGGCGACATTCTCAGCCACTGCCAGCTGTCTCTATGTGCTAGATTGTACTGATCAACTCTGCAGGATGCTGGTTTCTGCTGCTGTCAGCCATTGCCATTTGGTGCTGGTCTCTATCATAGATCTCCATTGGCTGTTGATCTCTGGATCTCTTCAGGGCTAAAAACTCCTAGCATTTATTGCTCTTCTTTTTGAGATCACTGCTCTGTCCACGATGCTCTGGTTGGCCAAACAGCAGGTGTGTGATTAGGCCAAGAGGGGTAGGGATGTTTATGATAGCAGCAGCTGTCCTGGAGGCAGCTCAGTGAGGGGCCACACAAGCTGTTTGGTTGACAATTGTCATATCTCTGGGAGGACACGACAGGGCTGAAACCAGAGTATATTTAGAAGGATAGCTGTGCACATTAAAACTCCAGCTTATTGAGGCTTGGGGAAGTTGGGGATATAAATGGACCCAAATTTTCCCACCTT
The DNA here is from genome assembly GCA_004026965.1 of Petromus typicus. Taxonomy (NCBI): domain Eukaryota; kingdom Metazoa; phylum Chordata; class Mammalia; order Rodentia; family Petromuridae; genus Petromus; species Petromus typicus. Next base: position 6,597 of record PVIR01016115.1, read on the forward strand.
TGATTTTAGCTATGTCAAGGTAACACTTCTGGAAAGAGGCAGCTGCAGCATCGGAAGTGCTGAGAGTCGGAGAGGAGAACTGTACCCAAAAACAATAAAAGACACCCAGTAAAGCCATGGGGGGGGGTGTAAGGGTGAAAGTAAAAAAAAAGTGAGAGAGAAGGCTATGGCAAGTGATAGCCCAACCATGCCCTCCTCGACCTGCATGGAGAAAAGGAGGAGACTCGGGTGCTTCTCTGTCTCACTTCAGCACACCACAGTCTCCATCTTGGGCTCTTGGTGTTTCACAAGGTCTGGAATTCTTGTCCTATATTTTCTCACTCCCTCACTTCTCTACGACACTGCTGCCTTTTCTGAGATGCAGGCCCTGAGCACTGTGTTATATGCAACATCACAGCAGCACTGTCTACTGGGTGATCTTGATTTGCTTTTCTCTAGAGCATTCTTCAATGTCTGACATATTTGTTTCTTATATGTATGTATCTTCTACTTTAATATGAAATCTCAAGAAGGCAAGGATCTTATATCCACTGGCAAGTCATAAGCTCTACAAATACTAATTGATTTAACAAATGAATTAATTTACCAACTTTATGCCAACTTGAAATCTTGCTACTCTTGACTTACTCGTGCTGGCTATTTGCACTATCCTAGACTACATTTCAGAACATGTTTTCTCCTCAGGGATGTACAGCAGTCTTCAATCTCTCATTCACTATTTCAAAATCTAAAAGGCTCATAAAACCAAAAATATTTTCCCTAAATCTGATGCTGACTCATCTGGCAGAAAACTTGTGAGTCTTTCTAGGATCACTGTTTCTTTCATGTTAATTCTGATACATTTTGCAGCAGACTTACAAGTGTGTTTGGTGACACAGTCTTTCTCTAGACCTCCTCAGTGGCACAACATAAAGTATACACTTTACATTATCTTACATTCTCATCTGAAACCTTCTAAGTTCTGAAAAATGTCTGGACCTGGAGACCATCTCTGATGATGGACTGAGGAGGTCTACATGCTTTCTCAGATATACTAAGGGGAAGGGCGACAAAAGATCCAAAACTAAATCCACAACTAAACTCTCCAGAGTCTGAGCTGAGGATGTGATTCATGACCATGAAGTGACAGGATTAAGAAGTAATGGAAAAAAAGGAAAAGATCAGCCTCCAACCCAACAAACCCCCAGAGTGCTACACTCATGTGCCACACTTCTCCGTAAGCAAAGAGTAAACTTCTCTAGAATTTTTTCAGCCAGTGTTAATCAGCTTTTCTGTTAATTTTTCTACAAGTGTTACAGAGAGAAAATAAAATGGTCTTTGAAATGTGTCACATAGGGGCCTCACTCAGCAGATCACAAAGCAACCACTTCCTGATGAAGGATAAAACAAAGACCTTCAGTACATGTCAGGCAATGCAAGGCCCAGGTGTTGGCATCACCAGGTTGTCAGAGGAGAGCAGAGAACCGAAAGTAGTAGGAGTCTCTTTGGCAGAAAGAAAGCAGCTGTTACTTATCATGAACACCTTCAATTTCATGGTACTTTGAAAATGTGTTCAAGGTGTGTGTGTGTGTGTGTGTGTGTGTGTGTGTATTTATACATTAAGGAAGAACAGTTCATTAATGCAGGGTATTAACATACCCTAGCCTCATTAGTCCTTACATACTTTTCTGAATTTCCTGGTGAGTCTACTCTCCAGAAACTCTCTGCTTCTCTAAGACTATCTTGAGACTATCCCTGTTATCTTCTCTCTCTCTCTCTCTCTCTCTGTCTCTTTATCATAGTCACATTAAAACTCGGAGATCTCAGCTTCTTTCCACTTTTCTTCTCAGCTCTAAGACATTGGCTTCTGCAGAACAAAGCGTAGACCTTGCCTCCTAATCCTCATCTTCTTTTTTCAGCTGATGGTCCCAGGGAATGTTCAGTGTTTCTTAGGCTCTGTGATGGATAAAAAGATCAAGGAAGCTCTCTGGGTCTAGAAAACTGATCAGAATAAGGTTTACACATGCTCTGTCTCTTAGTCCTAAATCCTAATTTCATCTCTGTCCCACCCCCACATTTAAATCTCCATATAGACTGTCCAAGCCAAGTTTTCTGCCCAGGATTTCACTTGGTAGTCTTTCTTGGGGCAAAAGCTCAAGTTCCCTTAACAATGAGGAGGAAGGAAGAAGGAAGATGATGTTGGCTACAATTTGTAAATATTCACAATAAATCAGTTCATACTGTCCCCATCATTCTCTTACTTATGGAACTGAGTTATTTCTTAGCCTTCCCTGTCAAAGCTGACTTCTTTGAAACTCCAAACAGCAAACAATATTTTAAAATAAAGCATTTTCCCCTAAATATACTGCAAGTCCATATTGAAAGGCAAAATACAGAAAACTGACCTTAAAATAGAGAAACAGATTCAAAGTTTTCAAAGAATTTTTAAGCAAAATATTTTGTATCAACTATCTTTAAAAAAGTACAATAGATGGGGCCCCTGTCTTTCATCTGTAAAATGTTCAATTATCTTTATTCCCATGGGTGGGTCACTGCTTTTCTCCTTAAACAAAATGCAAAATTTATATTCACTAGTTTTATAGTTTCATTTCGAAAAACACATATATATCCTCAGTTCCAGATTCTAATGTGCTTTTTGAAGGCCCACACTCTATTTTCTTGAAGTGTATACTTTCAGTTCTGCCTAATAAATTTCTTCTTGTCTCTCCCCAAAAAATCAAGATTTTTCTGAAAGAGAAAATTTGAACTAAATGGAAAATATTGCTTTCTTAAAGAAATCTGAAGTTAGATGTTACTTAAAGCAAATGTGTCTGTTCTGCCATGGAAAAACCAGATATTATTCACATAATTTGAGAGATTCTTGTTCCAAATGTGTGATTTAGACATCAGAATTATCATATTTTGGTCAAAGCTTCCACAGATCTATAACCTGCAGAATCAAAGAATAGGTTAGACTCCGTGAAGGTTGTGCTTAAGGGGAGGGAAAATGTGAGGGAGTTCTGGTTGTTTAGCATTCTCAAGTCTTTCCTGAGGCTTGAACTTCTCCTTTTCCACTGTCTGTGTTTCTGATATTGACTTAAATAGTTGTGTGTTATGGAGTCTGGAGTATATTATAAGTAGGAAGTTCAGATATCATCAACTCATTTTCTTCACCAGTTAGAAGAGTGGAGTTCTAATTGCTATTGCTTAAATATTTCATGTCAGCGAATTTTTGATTCCTCAAAAGAAGGAAAAGAAATTTAGTTTGTGAAGATGGCAGCAATTCTATCTCTGAAAACACATTCATATCCTTCCCACAGGCAAAAAAAAAAATCTTCATATTCTTTCATATAAACAGCTCTAAGATAGTCTTAACTTATTCCAGTTTCAACTCAAAAATCTAAAGTTAAGAGTTTCATCTAAATAGTAGCTAAGCCATATATGGGTGATATAGTACAAGTCATTCTAAGACAAATCTTTTTCCAGCTCTAAGTCTGGAAAACTAAAATTATATGCTTCCAAAATACAATGATGAGACAGTATAGAGTAAACATTCTCATTCCAAAAGAGAGAACTGGAAAATAAGAAAAAATTGACAAGTCCCAAGTAATTTCAAAACCTTAATATTTGAAAAAGTCTTCTTTGGCCTTTTGCTTAGATAGTGCCTCTGCCAACTATTTAATTTCAACACTGAAAGTTCTACCTCGCACACACAGTAGGACATAAATATAACTGAATCAAGTGCTTTGGTAGTTTTGGGGGGTGGTTGTTTGTTTTTCATATAAAGGACATCCTTTCTCCATTCCAATAATATATTCCTTATCTTAGTCTAAAACCTCATCAGAATGACATTTACCATGCATATGTCTATTAACATTCTTTTCAGAGTTACTTGGGTATAATGGAAGCTTTCACTGTCAGGGTTTAGATTTCAACATACAAATTTGTGGAGGGGATATGCAAGTCTATTTTGGTAAGTGAATCTTAAGTTGGAACAACTCAAGAAATGCATAACCAAGATACATCATAACTAAACTTTTGAAAACTAAAGTAAAACAAAAAAGACTAGAAGCAGCCAAGGAAATATGGCATATCACATATGAGAGCCTCACATAGGAGATCACATATCACAAAGGAGAGCATCAAACCAGGCCTTTCTCATTTGAAACCAGAGATCACAGGAAGTAACACATTTGCAAGGGCAACATGAAGGGAACTTTCAAATGGAATTTCTATATCTAGAGAAACTATCCACCTTGTATGAAGAGAAAATGATATTTTCAGATAAAGAACATGAGAACCAGAGCTTTTTCAAATAGAAGATTTTTTTAAAATGAAGGAACATACAATAATCTCCTTATAGATCATTATAAATCCTTCTATACCTTCATCAAGGAACCAACAAAAAATTACAACACCAACAAAAATTACAACACTGATCTCTAGACTGAGACTAAGAATCAAAGCTGCAACACAGAATCACAGGCTTGGCTGCCAACTTTAGGACTCCAAGCTAAACATCTTGTGACAGAAGACACTGCCATCTACTGGCCCTTGAACTACTGTAGCAAGCTACAGACTTACCAAGAAATACATGAGAGGTAGATGTCCTGCTTCTGATAGGTGAATACAACACCGGTTTGACTTATGAGAACAAAGGCAAGCTTGACCAGCAGGTCTCAGATGAGAGCTCCTTTAAAGAATATCTTTAATAGCATGCAGAGAGGTTAGCAAGTAGAGCTCACTTGCAAATACAATGACTTGAAGACTGAATTTAAAGACTATCTGAAGAGATTTGCTGATGGGCTCACTGTTGTTAAGAGAAAGAACATGCAGTAGTTCTATAAAGAATTTCAGTAAAAGAGAGAAGAATGGATGGAATGCAGTATTATTGCAGGCAGAGTGAAGTGTGGAGTTTTCTCACTCAGCCCAGGGAAAATGTCACTTAGTGTTTCAGGATTAAAGAGGCATATGTCACACTGGGTCCCTTTACCATCCTGCTCTACAGAGAGGCCTCCCTCCACGGCCTCCCACGCCCTTCTGTCACCTTCACTGCCATAGCCACAGTGGTTTTGCTGATCACACAGTCAGTATCCTTCTTTAATTCAGCAAAATACAGCTCATGCTACAGATTTTAGCCTTCCTTCCCCAAGATGCCCAGGTTTTTCTGCTCATCAGCTTTAGGAAGTTTGATTTGGTTTTGAGAAAGAAAAATGCTGTCTTATAAACTTCTGGATGTGTGTCTTTTGCTGCACAGCTGTTGTCTTCCAGGATCTCTGTTGGCGTTGTAGAAAGCTCACTGCCTTCACCTCTTTCTAAGCCCAGTGCTCAATCCTCGCCTTTGATCAAAGCCTCCTCAATCTGGCCTGTGCTTTTCCCATCTCCCTGCTGTCTGAATTTTGGTCATGGCTCATGAAGAACTTGGAGTAGACAGGAAGGATGGTTTATGACTGGATATATGTCACATGCGCAAGGAGACTGATGACAGGTTTGAGGAAGCAAACCTTTGTTCTGAATTTTACTTATTAGTGAGATTTTTCATCCACAGTTTTACTGGCACTCAAATATTCAAATTTTAGTATTGTAACACTCAAAGAGATTCCTGGAAAAAGTTAGCAAACACCTTAGCTATTTTTAGCTACTTATCAAATGACCAGCATCACCCTTGTGAAGTCTTGGTGGTTTACAATGACCTCTGGATTTCCTTACATTATAAGGGATGTTAATATACATATTTAAAATGGACCTATTTTGATACTGTTCTGTTATGAATATATTATTAGAACTCTGATGAGTTATTATCTTTCCCCTTGAATCTGTGCTGAGGAGAAAAGACACTAACTTAGCTACTTGTAGTGAGCAGGGGGTAGTGACTGTCTTGCTCTTGAAGAGACAGACTGGAAAATTTCAAACAAGGCTCTAGGCTGTGTGAATAATGAGTTTGTGTATAGAAATCCAGCACCTCTAGTCATTTTTTCCTTATTTTTGTTGTTGTTGTTTGTTTTGTTTTGCGGGAACAGGTATTGAACTCAGGACCTTGCATTTGTCAGGCAGTTGCAGTGCCACTGAGCTACATCCCTAGTTATACCCATTTTCTGATGACTGAGATCTTCTTTTGAAGATACTTGTATAAAAACTTGTGTATGGGTGGAAGTTCCTTCAGTTGGTAGGAAATCTCTTTACAGTCCTCCTGTTGGAGAAACATTTTTTGATAAATATAAAGCCTTTAGTTCCCTCCAAAGAATCCTTAATCACTTTGTGTATAAGGTATAATACAGACTTTAGAGTTATGTTAAAAATGAGATGGATTATTTCACTTATGAGGATGTCCTCAAGGTTTGTCCATTTAAATATAAATGATTCAAACTTATCATTTTTTATGACAGAGTAATACTCCATTCTGTAGTAATTACTGCAGAGTAATATAGCTTTTTTATCCAGTCTCCAGTTGATGGACATTTGGGTTGTTTTCAAAATTTAGCAATCGCAAATTGAGCTGCTATAAACATAGGTGCACATATGTCACTGTGATATGAGTCTTTTAATTCTTGTGTGTATTTACCTAGCAGAGCGATGGCTGTGTCAAATGGGACCTCCAATCCTAGTGTTTTGAGGAATCTCCAAACTGATCTCTACAGGGGTTGTACTAGTGTACAGTCCCACGAACAGTGGAGAAGTGTTCCTTCTTCTCCGCAGCCTCGCCAACATTTGTTGATGGCTAATTCCAAAATGGCAGCCATTCTTTATGGAGTGAGATGAAATCTCAGTGTTGTTTTCATCTGCATCTCTTGAATAACTAATGATATTGAGCATTTCTCCATATACTTCTTAGCTGCTCTTGCTTCTTCCTCTGAAAAGTATCTGCTCATTTCAGAAGAATTGGGTCTTTAAATTTGGGTAGATTGATTTTTTTAAGGTCTTTATATATTCTAGATAGTAACCCTTTGTCTAAGGAACAGCTGGCCACAGATATGTAAATATCACATCTTTTCTGTGGTATGAGAAAATAAAGATGTAAATGAGTTCTGTAATTGTATGTTATATATTGTGAAATAGAAAATATTCAAAGAAAAATAGGGTGAAGGGGGAAAAATAATGAGATTATAACAAACAAGAAAGGAAACAAAGTTTATGTATATAGGGGGTGGTGGTGGTAGGGTGGGTAGAGCTATGGGAAAAAATGAGAATTAAGGTGTGTCATATACTGGAACAAATTCTCATTGTGGAGTGCAATCATGATGTTTATATGTAATGTACCAATAAAGATTTCAATTTTAAAAAATCACACAAAAAATAAACTCATCCATAGGGTGAGTTTATACGTAAAGTATCAGATAAATATTAGCTTAGATTTCTATGTAATTAAAATATATTTTGAGTATTATTTTCCAGTAAATTAAGGGTCCAGTACCCAGTAAGTGCTCAAAGATACTATTTATCTCTCTAAAGCTGACATTTCAAAAAACATTTCTCTGTCATTGATATTAATCTCCTCTTTCTTGTCTATACCAAATCACTTCTCTACTGCAAACAGCAGTGAATCTGGCAGAATAAAACCTTTATCACAAGCAAAGAAGCCAAGGAAGAAGATGGGGAGTTGTGCCAATGATCTGTCCATTCATCATCCCTGAAGAGATAAAGAAGACATTTGTGAAGCATTAACTTACGGGCCTATAATTCTAAATTACATCACCCATAAATCTAAGTTCCCTTCATGTAAGACTTATACCTGGCCATGAAAGCTCAAGAATAATGGTGTTATTTATCTGCTTAAGCCTTGTGCATGGCAGACATCCCAGAATTAACACTGATAATGAAGACTGCTGAAGGAGCAGTGACCAGTCTAAGTCAGTTCCAAGTATTCTGATGACAATCTCAGAAGTCTAATTCAGATGGAAAGTTCTATGGTGCAGTTTGTTTTAGTGGGCTTACAAGGTTTTAAAGGGATGGTATTTCTCTTTTATCTCTGATGAAAGCAATTGTGGTTAGCGTGATGTTTTTAGTTCCTCACTGATACCTATTAGCTTTATCTTTCCTCCTTCAAAAACTAACATCCTGTGGTAGTTTAAATGTGGGTTCTCTCATATTAGAATACAATCAGAATCGAGTGGTAGTTTTAATTAAAGTAGAATTTTTTTCTTGTTTTAGATTAAACTGCTTAGTTATTGACTAAAGGGATTGAAGTGTTGTTTAATCATTTATTTTTCTAAACAGAAATACTTTAGTTCATAGTGATGCAAAAAATATTTTTAAAAACAAAAGAAAAATATCCCCACAAACTACTAAATGAAAGTCAGACCAACGAGAGTGTGCTCCAAATAACCTATTAAAAATGCCTGAGCAGAGAAAAAATATTTCCTGGACAGAGCAAGATAAACCAAGAGCATAT
>PVIR01016115.1:15064-37250 GCA_004026965.1 Petromus typicus
GTTCCGGCGCCTGTCTTGCAAGCGCAAGGGCCCGGGTTCGATTCCCCGGTAACCACATAACAATACTGGGTGTGGAGACCCACACACAGCAGCAACCAGTACCACATACCACAGTGCCGGGCGTGGTGGCTCACGCCTGTAATCCCAGCACTCGGGAGGCAGAGGCAGGAGGATTGTGATGTGAGTTTGAGGCTGAGCTCAGGTCCAGCCTGAACCACAAAGCGAGACCCTGTCTCCAAAAACCTAAAAAACAAAAAAACAAAACAAAAAAAAAACCAAGAGCATATAACAAATTTCAATAGCATCATGTAAAAGTGCCCATTTCCTTTCATATCCACATTAACAATGCATAAAGGATTACAGTTATAAAGGATGATAGACAATCTGATATACGGTTATAAAGAATGCTAGACAATCAATGAGGTCACAAGCATTCTGAAACAAGACATCTGGAAATGTGCCTTATTTTTGCTACACTGAAAAGCAGCCACACAAGTGACTTCCAAAGGTTTTCAGCCTGGAAAGAGTAAGTACGCTAGCAGAGAAGAGGACATGGTCTTGGCTTCTCTCAGGCAAGTGTATATGTCTGTCACCTTTGGCCTCAGTGTGTGAAGTGCCACAGGTGGAAGCAACAGAGTAATACTTGCTTTTCTAGAAATTTCTCTTCTCCAATTAGAAAATGCACTTGGAGAACTATAATCAACCAAGGACAGTAAGTGAAAGTAGATAATCAAGAGCAAGTTCAGATATAAGAGCAATCATTCAGGTTCAGATTCAAGACAACAGAGATTCAGAGATAGTAACAAACTAACAAGAAGAGAGAAGATCTGAGTTCTAGTCTTCAGGCTACCACCATAACTTTTGGGATTTGAACAAGTCTCTTGAATTCAGTGGGCTTCAGGTACCAGTCAAGAAAGGGCAAAGGCTGAGAAAGAAACACGAGACAAACCTAAGGGAGCAAATGTAGCCATGTTGTCCCTTCTCTTTTGCTCTATGGCAAGAGATTCTTGAGAGTCTATGTATGTCTTTCGATGTAGGAGAAAGTAGGACTCTGAAGATGGTGACTCTCCTTTTTACAGTCCACTGTCTTATGGAGAACAAAACTTCAACTCTTCAGCACATAGAAAGTAAATGATAAGGTTGAACCGAATGTTACATTGTGATCCACGTCCCCTATTGCCATCATATCTATTATCATGGAGGTATGTACAAGATGCTGTAGGAATGATTTCTATAAAATAGAAAAGCTTCACTGGTAATTAAGTGCAAATTGAAATACTGAAATTTTCATATATTGGATTGACAAGGATTTAATAGAATAGCATTATGCATTGTTAATGTGGATGTGAAAGGAAGGGGGTACTTTTACATAATACTATTGGAAATGAAACCCATTCTGCTTTTCCTAAAATGAAAATTTGACCACACAACATTTCCATCCTTGAAAATAAACACCCTTTAAGTCAGCGATCTAATTTCTTTATAAAATTTTATATATTTTAAATTGCTTTTATTGGTACATTAAATATATTATGATCATAATCAACATTAAGAATTTGTTGATACATTTTACACAAACATTATGATCATACTTAACATTGAGAATTTGTACCTATACATGACACATCTTAATTTTCATTTTTTTCCAGTTCCTCTGCCCTCCTTATACGCCCCCAATTTCTGCAAATCTCTTGAGGAAACAATTGTACAAGACCTTTAAAATGTGAACAAGACTGCCCTTGTAGCATTATTTAAAAGAGTGAAAATAGAAACCAAATACAAACTGATTGTTAAGCAAATTAATATGATATAAAATTGAATGCCATACAGTCATTATAAATAAAGATTTATAGTAGATTGTTTAGAACCAGCCTAGGTATCTCAAGGAGATTGAATTTGTGATGACTCTAAATTAAGCTCTTTTGTTATGTTTCTGAAATTTTCTACAGTGGTTGAATACAGTATCATTTTAATGAGCTTTCATGAGGATGAGAAGCAATTTAAATTAAGCAACTGGTACAGAGCCTCTGACATTGTAGGATCTCTTGTATTCTTATCCAGTATATGGTTATGTAGGCATTTGGCCCAAGATTCAAGAGATGATTGAATCTTACATTTATGCTTTCAATATTAGTGTTTCTGGAACTTTTAAAAAATATTTTTCAAAAATTTTATGAAAAGATTGCACTTGATGAAAATTGAAATGTTCATATTGTTTTTGTTTCAAAGGAAATCAGCGTTCTTAATTCTTGGATATTTTAGGAGATTTTGCAATGAAGTTGTAAGTAAGCAAATAAGAAAAATGGCCATTTCCCGTAATGACCCAGACTACTTTCTTTCATCTTTTTTTTTTTTTCCTCGTGTTTCTCTACTCAGAAATCACCACCCAAACACTTTTTGGCCTTTTGGCTAAGATCAAGTGTAGAAATCGCCACCCAAGGGGCCAGGGAGTTAGCTCAGTGGTTCCAGCACCTGTCTTGCAAGGGCAAAGGCCTGGGTTCAATCCCTGGCAACCACATACAATACTGGGTGTGGAGACTTATGCCCAGTAGCAATCAGAACCACATACCACAGTACCAGGCATGGTGGCTCACGCCTGTAATCCCAGCACTCAGGAGGCAGAGGCAGGAGGATTGCTGTGATGTGAGTTGGAGGCTGAGCTCAGGGCCAGCCTGAACTACAAAGCAAGACCCTGTCTCAAAAAAACAAAACAAAACAAAAAAATAAACGACAACAACAAAAAGAAATCGCCACCCAAATGTCTTCCACAGATCCTCCTTCCAGTATGAGGATCAAAAAGAAACTATCTAAACGCTATAAATAGCATTTATTTGAAAGTTATTGGCAGTAGTCCTAGACTTTTAATTAAGAATGTTAAGGATGGGTATGGTGGTACATGTTTGTTATCCCAACACTCTGGAAGACTGAGGCAAGATTACAAGTTTGAGGCCACCCTAGACAATTTATTTAGTGAGAACCCGGAATGGAAGTGGGGAGGAGCTGAGTACAAAGTCCCTGGGTTCAATTTCCCCGTACAAGAAAAGGAGGAAGGAAGGATGGAGAGAAGGAAGAAAGGAAGGAAAGAGAAAGGAAAAGTTTAAAAATTATGTTTCTATGTGATGTGTGAACCATATGCAGGAATGAGTTATCTTTTGATATGAAGTTGACTCCAGTGATATTTTAAAGTTCAGTAGGTGAAGGGACATCCTGATCTGGCTTTGACAAGACCTCATTCAATAATCTAAAGACAAATACAGCAAATAAGCATAAACATTGTCTCTGTAGCTATTAAGGATTATTAAGAAGAGTTGACTGTGATTCCTGATACAGTTCCCAAATAATTTGGTTCCCCTCACCTGCTCTCTTCGCCTCTTTCAGGCACTCAGCTCCTTTTCTTTCTTTTTTTTTTTTTAATTATCTTTATTGGTACATTAAATATACACATCATGATTGTGCTCCATAATGGGGATTTGTACCAGTATAAGACACAACTTAATTCTCATTTTTTCCCATAGCCCCACCCACCCTACCACCCCCCCAAATATATAAAATTTGTTTCCTTACTTTTTTGTTACAATCTCAACATTGTGCTCCTTTTCTTTTTTGTAACTCCTCCGTGGCCCTCTCCTATCCCCTACACTGGAAGATTGTATTCCCTCTCTGAGATTCTCATCACAGGAGTCAGTTAAGCACTGCACTACTGATTAGCTATCAGTCAGTTTCTGCCCTCCTCTATATAGCCTAAAAGCATCTAGTATTGATCTTTTTCTACTCAATTAAACATGTTAATAATTTTCTTAAGAATGAGAGCCATATCTCAAAAAGGAAATGAAATAAAAGCATGTAAAGATACCATCTTTTCAGATAATCATCATATTTAAAATATATCTTCTCAGTATGCTGCTAATATGTTTAATTTTTAAAAAGTTGGATCAGAATGCAATAGTTTCCCAGTGTATTTCTTTTTTACTTAATGGCCATTCAAATTTTTCATGTTATTCAAACTAATATAAGTTCACTTGTTCATTTCAATTTAACAAGATGTTTCTTTAGAGGAGCTAAGTCCAAACCTGTATTAGCCAAAAGGAACTAGATGACAACAAGTCAATGACAGCTCTGCTCACAAACACATAAGTACAAATTAGGCAGGTGTTGAAAGGGGGTAGACAGGTATTACACTGACAGATTAAGTCAGAAGTTGAAAAAAGCTTCCTAAGAAAGTAACTTGACCAAGTAATGAGCATTATGTAATCCACTGTTTAGATGTACGGACGTTATGTACACCTATTGGAGGTCTCTTCACATAGCGAGTCTGCCATGTATTCATACTTACTTTAATACCATGCATTACAATTTCTCTTAGCCATCTGAAGGGAGATAGGTTTGCTTTGTTGCTTTACCAATCAAGAGAGGATTTATTATCTAACAGGTGTTTTCTAGGCTGTTATCCTCTGGTGAAAATAATTTATAAAGTAGTGTGACTATTTCCCTGGTCCCTCTGCAACTTCATGACTCGTTACTGCAAGCACACTGTCCCTCTGTCCTAATTCCTGCTATATAAGAGATAGTGGGGAAACTATCTTTACTTCTGTATGTTTATTTCCTCATCTTTAAAATAAGGGTAACTTTTCTACGTGAGACATTTGTTGTAAGGATAAAATTAGAAAATTCATGGAATCTCTGGGTTGAATGTAAAATTATTTATACGTTTGTCTAAACATGGTGGAGAAAGAAAAAGGTGGATACTAGGTACTGCACACAACCTCTCCATGTTCCCAAGTGATCCGTTGGTTCCAGCCATCAAGTGGTTTCTAGATGTGGATGTCTCAAGACAAGTCACAAGGTCTTTCTGTTGTCACACTGTAGATCATTTGAAGGTTTGCTTTGCTTTGCTGCTTCATGTTATTGCTCCTCCTGTCTTCACAGTTTCAACTCATTCCTTTCAGGAAATATTTTGGTTAGACATTTTCATCTCAGACCAGTCAACTACTGCACGATAAAAGCACTATTTTTCAGATCAAGAAATTTTCAGAATCCTACCTCAAAAGCCATTTTCTATGCTGCATTTCTCCTTTGCTCTCTCTTATCTATCAGTAGCATTGAGACCTACACTCTTTCTTTTCCATTTGTTTTGTTTTGTGTAGTATCTTGTTTACATGATATATTTTCTTCTGCCTACTGAATTTTCATCTTTGATTTTATATTTAGACAGAAAGGATAAATGAAAAATATGTATTGGTCAGTTCAGAAGAACATCCTGGATCTCAAATTACATGGGAAACTCTCAGTATGGGGAATATATTTTACACCTAAAATTGTTTAGGTAAATGTGTTCTTGTTTTGATGTGGATATTTAGGAAAGTACAATAGTAGAATTTTTTTTTAATCATATTTTCTGGAGCAATAAGAAACATGGAACTTAGAGACTTGTCTTCCTATTATTGGCTGTGTGCCATTTCTGAGGGTAGAATCCCAACTTCTGAGCTTCTGAACCATGATTTCCTATCTAAAAATGGATAAAAACTTTTAGAATGCCCTGAGAATTATGCAGCATTTGTGAAAGTGACTTTCAAAGGTCAAAAGCTTTGCAAAAATTAACTACTATGAGTCTTTCCATAACAAGCATACAAATAATTGAGAAATAAAAGCACTGACATTACATTTATCTTATTCTTATTGTGAATGAATTCTAGGAAGTTTTAAAACTTACTCATACTATTTCATTTAAGAAGATAAGAATGACTATTTGACACTTTCGTTTCATCAATGAAATAATTTTTATTTAGTATTTCTCCTTAGCTTTTTAAAGCTGTATTGTTAGCACTTCTGAGCCCATGCCACCTCAGACTCAATGCTGGGCTCAGGAAGCAGTTGCTGGATACAATTATGCAAGAGTCATAGTGTGGTCTGCAAAACTGGCATCTTCAGGACACACACATTCACTTGCAGATGCTTTTCCACAATGTGTGACAAAAACCATGAGCTTTAGAATTAGAGTGAGCAGGTTCAAGTCTTAGTGAGACTTCACTTTAGTTTTCTTTCCTTAAGATGTGAGTAGTAATTCTTATCTTGCAGGATGTTTTTAGGACTAAATAAGGCAAATAATAGCAAGTTAAATAATAGACATGAAAAGCTAGTTCCTTTCTCCTGTCTGCAGGGCTTCCTTTTAGCCTACTTCCCCTCTTTTTAACCAAGTTCTGGTATCTCCAGCCAAGTTCACTGAAACCTTAATTTAGGTCAAGGGAACACTGAACTCAAATGCTGTGAGCCTTCCACTTGGGAGGATCCTGCTGTACAAGATGATTTCCTTCACATAATGCTAATTGCCTGGTCATCAGTATATAGAAACATGAATTCAAATCTATATCTTGACAAATGAATACTCATTGAATATGCGTCTAATTGTCATAGAATGGCAATTACAATTTTTCCCAGACAGAAATGTTTCTGATTTACATAGATGTGACTGATGCGTGAAGTAGAATTTATAAATCACTATGTCATTACCACCAAAAAATACCCTCTAGCCATATTAAAAAGACACTGTGATGAGAGGCATATCAAATTGAATGGAAAGGCCATAAAACCATCATTTCATTTGACATAAAACTGATATATTATGTGGTAATGCTTCGAGTAGAACCTAAGACCCCATTCATCACATAGGCTGCTCCACACTAGGTTCTGAGCTGTGTGGTAATGAAACCGTCACGCTCCACTCACATTGCAGATTGCAGTCCCTAATCAGCACGGGAGACCTACACACCAGAAAATGTTCCCATTGAAAATGTTTCTTGTACTAATGAAGTTTTCTGGGAGAAAGTTACAGCAGGACAGAGGTCACACGGCCTTCTGGGGAGACAATGTCCTCTGTTGCTCTCTCTAAGGGAAGAACATCAGACTCATCTAGCTAGTCTATGAAGAAGTACAGGGACATGGGACTCATTTCAGGGAAACACTAGGAATCCTCAGCTTTAAAACTAACCCTACATGATCCTGATGATTGTTGTGGTTTAGCTTTTGTATTCAAGGTGTCCTCCCATGACCAATGATATCAGCATCAGCTGAGAGTGTATCAGAAACGCAGAATCTCAGACCTCAGCCCATACATGCTGAATCAGAATTTGAATTTCAGCAAGGTCCCTCGTGTTTCAATACATAATAAAACGTAAGCAGCCACTGAACAGAGTTTCACAGCCTCAGTCCCACAGTAACATCTCTTGGGAAGATTTTAAATGTCCCAGTGCCCAGCTGTGTCATTAATTAAATCACAATTTCCAGGGGTAGAGCTGAAGCATCAGTTTTTTGTATTTTGCTCTTCCAGTCTCTTCTTGTGTTTCCTGGGTAGTCAAGCCTGACAGCCACTATCTAAAAACCTCATTTATAGTCTAGACTTGAGGTTTCTGCTGAGGTCTTCACAGCTGGTGATAGGAGTATCATAATCTTTAGAGTGAGCACTTTGAACAACAGCAGAAAGAAGAGAATCTTGTCTGTTGTGATTTTCCTTCATGTCAGGTGCTATGGTTTGGATTGTGAGTGGCCCTGAAAGATCTGTGTGTAAAGACTTGGCTCCCAGTATAACAATACAAGGTGGCACTCTGGATCCTTGCTAGGTGGGCCTTATGGAAAATCTTTAGGGGCCTGTCCCCAAAGGAGACTGTGGCTTATCACTCTTCCTTTTCCTGCTTCTTGGCTAGAGTTATGACCATTCTGCTTCTACACATACTCCACTATGATGCACCACCATCCACCACCCCTCCCAGAACTGAGCCACTGCAGGTTCTATGCCTTTGATCCTTCCCAACTGTGAGCTAAAGAAACTTTTAAGTTAGTTTCCTCAGATTTTTTAAAAAATATTTATGGGAAGCTTACTAGTATATCCGCTATTCTATTCACTCATTTATATATACCTTTAAGACAACTTCATCAGGTAAGAATTATTAAATAATTTTTAAATGAGAGAACTGAGAATCAGAGAGATAAACTTTACCTTCCAGAAGATAATTCGATTTTTTTTTAAGTAGGAGCATGGATTTAGGAATGAGAGATAGAAGTCAGATGATGGACATTTCCAGAGTCATTATATGAATCACAACAAAATGTAAAGATCTAAGTTCAAACTTTTTTCAGGATTAGAAGAGAAATAGTTCTAACCAACTAGGAAGTGGTATTGCAAAGTACTTTGTTTTTGCATCTTTGCTTCATTTGAGTAGCCAACCTAAGGATGACCAGGCTGTGATGTGCATTTAGTGCTCATAATTTTTTGCTATAATAAAGATTGAGCCTACTATTTTTTTTAAATTGCATTTTACTTGGTAGACAAGATCTTGCTAAAGTTGCTAAATTTCCCAGATTGGGCTCCAATTTGAGATATCTCCTGTGTCAGCCTCCCACACTGCTGGGATTACAGGTATGGTCCACTGTGTCCAGCTCAGTGTTCATTTTTAAAGCATTTTGAGATGTGATATATGGTAAACTAAATAATTTAAAGTATACAATTTCATAAGTTTTGACAGATGTATACACTCATAAAACTATCACAATTAGGACAATAAGCACAATTCTCACTTATCCAGTTATTCTATTTCTTGGCAATAACTCAGTCTTCCTGTCCTTTCCCTGCATCTTCTCTGTTTTTAGGCAACCACTGATCTGCTCTCAGTTAATATAAATAAGCCTGCATGTTTTAAAATTTTATACACTCGCAGTGATATGGTATATATTCATTTTTATCTGACTTCAAACCAACATAACTGTGATTCATCCACACTTTTGTATCCAGAAAATGTTCCTTTGTTTCGCTTATGTAGAAAATTTTAGGTTATCCAATTTAGGGATGATAAAATAATCCTCTTATGAACACTTATGTACAAGATTTCATGGTCATATGCTTTCATTTCTCTTAAATAAAAATCTAGGAGAGGAAGGCTGCATCATATAGATAAAAAGAAAACTCCAAAACTGTCAGGTATTCCAGTCATGAGTAGTAACCATTTTGTGTCAGCAACCATCAACACTGAGGCAAAATTTTGCACCAGGAAAAAGATGACAACTCCAATAAAACTTAGATGCAGATTACCACTAGCATTTTTAGCAATGAAGTTTTTAAAATTTAAGGTATACATGTTTCAAGGAAAAACAACTTGAATTGTTTAAAAACTTTGAACTCCTATACTTTATTGTAGGTGTACATTTTAATATAACATTCACTTTAAAACTTTTAAGATATTCTTGTTTTAAACATTCTATAGTAACATAGGTTTACTTGTCTGTGTTCCCTTTTGGGTACTCTTTATTCTTCTTGCACTTCATTTAACTGCATTTTTCTTCTACCTGAAGAAATCTTTGGTATTTTTTTTTTTTTTATGTGAGTCTATGGGCAGTAAGTTCCATTTATATTTGTCTGAGAGGCAATGATTCATCCTTAGTTTTCAGAGATAAATTTACTGGAAATAAATTCTCAATTGGCAGTTATCATCTTTCAGCATTTAAACACACAATTGTATTATCTTTCAGCTTTCTTCCCTTGTGAAAAATCAGCTGTCAGTTTTATTATAGTTCCTTTAAGGCCTGGAGTACTTTAAAAAGCTTCATTTTTCTAGTAGTTTTTCTATGTTATTCTCGGGTATGACGGTGATTAGCAGTGGCTTCAATTTCAATGCTATTTGGCATTTGAAGAGCTTCTTTCTTTGGTCAGTTTTGGAAAAAGATCTCAGTCTATGTTCAAATAAAACTTCTGACCTATTCTTTACCTTCTTTCCTTTTGTAAGTCCACTTATATATATTAATGCTTTTGCTTTTATATATTTTTGTGTGCTCCATTTTTCTCTATGCTTCAGGCTGAATATTTTCTATGGCTATATTTTCCTAACCACTAATACTTTGTTCTGCTGAATATATTGTTAAACCTATATATTCTAATCAATATTTAGTAATTGAATTTCTTTAGTTTAAAAAAATGATAACTTACCATTTTTAAATACTAGAGTTTTAAATATGCCACTATTTGGAAAATCCCTTGGTGTGACTCTGTTATCTATTGCCTCTTTCAGTTTTCAGTAATTTTAATCTCATTTATTAATATGCGTGGTAAGTCTGCTCAGTCCTATATGTCATGTTTATGTCTACTTCTAAAGATATCTGTTCATATTCAGTAGGCTGGCCTACTTCTGGTTTATCCTTAGTTCAGGAATTTTCAGGTTCTTCATGCCTGCATTTATTAGTTCTGAATTTGAATTTTATCCCCAGACTCATGATAATGTCCAAATCTCTGCTTAGCTTTTCAGCCTTTGTAAATCTTTCTGTTTGATTTCTGGCTTGCCTGGCAGATGGGAAGTTTAGGAACTGGCAACTGCTTCATGGGAAAAATGCACTAAGAATGTTAGTCTCACTTCTCTATTGGAGAGAATAGTAAGAGAGTCTTGCTTTAGCAAGTACATCCTGTAAATTTTTAATCTTTTAAGCTTATTTTTTAGTGATCTGATAATGTTGTGAATGTTCTGATAATTAAAACAATCTACTTTTCTTAACTGAAAGGGAAACACTTTCTCTTTAGTTGATGTGTGGCTTTTGTCACAGGTCCTTGAAATTAAAACAAATGTTCCCTTGTGTTAAAAAATAATGCTGAATTTTATAACTCTGTCTGGAAATTAGCCATTCCTTTTGTCATACGAGATGTACCAATATATTTTCAAAAAATGTTTCAAGAAACCAGTGACTCCCACACTAGTTTCCTACACAAATTTCTATTTTCTTTGCACTGAAAAAGCACTCTGAGAGAGATACTGATTATCAATAATACAATGAAGATTTATAGTTGTGCTACTGAAATCTTAGAAGTGGTTATAAATTTTTCTGGCCCTAAAAAATGATACAACCTTGGGAAGGAAGACATTCTAAACAAACAGCAACATGATGTTTAAACTGAAAGGGTAACACATCTAGCTTTTCCCTTTTAAAATACTGATCAAATACTATCAACTTTGGTATAAGAACACTGTAAACGGCTTTATTCTGCTGTAAATGTTTACTCATAATAAAAGTAGCCTAATCTTGTTTTGCTTCAATCTTTACCCAAAACAACAACTTAGGGATTTTCAAGTAGTCAGTTCCATCTTTTTCTTTCTTTTTTTTTTAAAGACAGTAGGATGGATGGAGAGAATATACTATTTTTACATCAGGACTCTAAAATCAATACTTAAGAATTATGTGATCTTAGTAAATCATATCTTCAATATCTTTGTCTTCCAAATGGAGCTTTATCTTTCCTACAAACTTTCAAAATCTTTAGTATTTGAGATCATTGTGAGCTCTTCAGTCTTGTAAAGCAATATTCATAATTAAAGATCATGTAGCTCAAGTAGATCGACTGATCAAATGTGCATGTGAAAATTCTTCTGAAACAACCTTACTGCTCAAATTCTAGGATCTCATGAACCTGAAAGTAGAACTATGGCTCTACATTCTTTTCTCCCTATTTGAATAAGGGTATTTGGAGATGAAAAATATTTTCAAGGATATTTATCAAGAAGTAAATTTAAACAGACTGTCTGATGACTGTAAGTTTAAAAATTCAGTGTTTTATTTATTTTTTATTTTTTTGAGGTCAAGCACGAAGGGTCAGGGATGGGGGACTGAATCTGGATTTTATGTTAATGGCAAGGCACTCTATCACTGCACTACTTTTGAAAAATAGTATGCTGGTTTTGGTGGTGACCTGCCAAGTCTGTTACTTGGATAAAGAAGACTAGTAAAAAGTTCATTAAGTACAACAGTAACTGTCATTTTTTTCTCTACTTTCCAGAAAAGGAACAGGCCAGGAAAAGTTAAAATAATTTTCATGATCATAAAATATGCAAGATATGGAAATGAAAAATCTAAAACTAGATCTACCTGAGAAAGCCACTTTAACCAGTGCTTTCTAAATTTTAATCTACATCAGAATACCTATGTTGCAAGCTACTAAGGCAAATTTCCAGATATCCTCCTGGAACATGCATTTTTGTAAACATACTATGTAATTGTGATAGTGGTCTAAGATACTATACTTATGAAAAAACATCTGCTGAGAAATATCTTCTAATCTACACATCCAGTTACAGAAAATTTCTTGTTGAAGAAAATCAGAAACTATATATCTTTATAACCAATTAGTATTCATTTATCATTTTTAATCTAGCTAAAAACCAGCCATAAATGACTCTAATTTCAGAACTTTTACCTGAAGGACTTACAGATAAGGTGTTTAAGAACATTATGTAGGTGCAGAAATTATTGTAACACTTGAATCTGGCTTTTAAAAAAACCTGTTTTTCTTAAATTGACCACATATTAAAATTTATCATCCAAACTGGGACACTTATAAGAGTGAAAAGAACTGTGCATAAATATGTCAGACAATAGACACTACCTAGAACAATTTTAAGCAAATCAAAGAAAGGAAAAGCCAAACTTTTTTTCTGTCTTACCACTATTACACATTTTATATATTCAATACCATACTCCTAGTACAAAACAACCAGTGGGTTTACATGTGCTTAATTTTATGCTTTGTTTAGTTGAGACAAGTTCTTGTTATTAGTTTAGGCTGTTCTTGAACTCACTATGTAGTGCAGGGTGGTCTTGAACTTAAGTTTTGTTGCCACCATGTCTCGCTTAATTTTCTTAATTGGAATTCCATTATCTCCAGCACCTGAAGAACTAGATAGGAACACTATCATTTTATATTCTCCCTAATCACTAGTCATTGTGCTAAGTTCAGCCCCTTCCTGCGAGCTAAGAATGGTGGACCGGCACCAACACCATCTTACAGATAAACATGTGAAGAAGCACGTGACAGAGTGTAGGGGTCCTGAAATATTAGGACTTGGTATAGCCATTAACTAGTCATATGACTTATAATAAGACATACCCATAAATCGAAGAAGGCTGATTTAGGGGCCCAATATGATTCCAAGACATCCCTGCTGTTTTATATATCTATGTGACTGACTTCTTGATTCTGTCTTTCACATTTCCCTTTCCTTTCTCAAACAGAAGACAAAAGTTTAAACACAATTAAATAGAAATAGACATTTGATATACAGATTTAAAGTAGTTTCTGATATACTTAAGATGAAATACACAGACAACATATTCACTGAATTAAGAAATATTTATTCTTTCTACACAAGAATGGAAATGTTGTTGTAAAGACGGACTAAGAAATAGGTGTAAACAAAAAATAAGTTTTACAAAGTAACCCGCTTACATGACCATGACTTTAATGTGCTAGGCAGAGTGATGATGTTAAAAGATCCTGTAAGTTTCCTTTTCCTCTTTTTTTGTACTGGAGATCAAACTCAGGACCTTTTATTTTTGAGGCATACACTGGAACCACTGAGCTAAACCCCTGGTCCAAGACCCTGTAAGTAGTAAAGTATGGAATTTTGATATATTCTTGGAAATTTGTATACTCCCAAAGACTACCACCTTTTGGGATATTTTCCACCCTATCTCATTTTAGGAAAGAAACATTTGGTAAATGATTATAGAAATAGAAATTTTAAATAGATATTTAAAGTAACTTCAAAATACATTTATACTGAAATATACAGGTAAAACATTTACTAAATCAGGATACCTTTTTTTCATAAATTAATGAAATTGAGAGTGAATATGAACTAAAACATTTCACTAAGTAACTCTGAAATACTTTAATATAACATTCACAGCACTTATACAATAGTTTCCAAAATTATCTTTCGCATTCTAAGAATTGCAGTTCTGCTGATAAGCTTTATATCTGTAACTCAGCTAATGAATATGAACATTGCCATAAGAAGCAACTACAGCTTTTCCTTTTCCAGAAGAATATGAAATTAGAAACTTTTGAAGCAGAAATAAAATCTTCCCCAAATCCAAACTAAGGTCCAAAGCACATGTTCATAAATGAACACAGAATTCCAATTATTTACCTTAGCAAATAACTTAATTTTATATATTAAGCATCTCCCTATTTTTACTATTTCTAGATTTTTGATTCTAGGAATATTTATTCTGTACCTACTGTTCACAGACACAGACATTGGGAACCTAAATGTGTTGTAATATGTTTAAGAACCAGTTTTTGAGGGAAAAACAAGTGTTAACAGCTTTTACTAATTTATATGGTTTAAAGACTCCCACTGTGGGAGATTTCAAGCCAATAATAATTTGACTAGTGATTTGCAAAATATCTTTAACCAATCACTCCTTGTGAGTCATTACTGTAAGCCACCTCTGACATACTCCTGTGTGCTCTCTACTCTCAAGTAGCTTATAATCTCTGTTTGGGTACATGTTAGAGGACAGAAAAGAACAGAGAAGAAAGGAATACAATTTAAGTAATTCAATTATATTTTAATAGTTTTAAAAGTTGAATGGAACATTAAAATCTGTGGAAATTTTCTTACATTTCTATTTTAGTTTTTCTCTCAAATTTGTTTCAAAATACTATAGAACATTTGAGAGAAAGGAAAAGATGAGCAGAACAGGAGGAAAAACAAGAAGAAAAAATCAGAAGAAATATATTAGTAGTTATGTCTATAGAAGAAAAAGTGCATTAAGATAAGAGTAAGTACACTGTAATTATTAAAATTCCATGTTCGTAAGCCCCTTCAGTTTAACTCATAAGTCCAGAAGATCTACCTTGACCTCTTGGCTATTGATGCAATTAGCTAGTTTCTTTAGCGCAATACTGAACAGCATACTCCATCACGCTGCTCACACAACCAACTCATAAGAAAAGGCAAATATACATTCTGTAGTCTGAAAACTGAGCTTCTTTTTTTTTGCACAGTCACCCACTCTGTATCAGGCCTTGGGTAATTGCTGGCTGGTGTGACCAGGGAATTCTTCAGGTAGTAAAACATGGAGTCTACAGGTTGGGCATGTCCCTTGTTGCATCAACCATGGTCTAATGCACTAAGGGCAAAAAGATTCATGTTAGTCTCTCAGATTTAGCCTAGCAGAGGCAGTTTTCACTGTGTTTCAGGGTTATCAACCATCATGGTACCTTTTCTTTGATGTGCTGAGAAAGACAGTCCGTAATGAAAGAATAACTGTCAGTTAATTTAGTCTATTAGGTTTTATTCCTTAATTCCAGTTTTCAGAGAGCATAATGATTCTTCCCAAGCAGAAAATTGGGAAATTTGTTGTATTCTCGGTGGGGTTTGATTTATTATATATGGGTTTCATTAATAAGCCAGAAAAATCAGAACTCAACATTGAAAAACTACTAATACCTTCTAGAAAATGCTTATGGTGTTTCTGAAGTTAAAAATCCAAGATGATAAACTCCTTAGACTGTCTTCTACAGTAAAGATGGCAGTAATCTTTGATTACGAATTAACCATTTGCTAAGTTATTTGCTCAAGTACTGACTCATCAAAACCCAATTATTTTAGTATATGTAAATAACAGAGAGCCAGGTCAAATGAGATTAAGAATAGGTAGTGTATTTGAGGCCCACTAACTCTAGAAAATAACTTGAGTGAATCATATGCTTTCTGTTCAATGCGTAATAACAAAGAATACAAAGTTTTATTAAATATTTTTAAATTGTTGAGACTTCAAAGACTTTAAATTGTTTAGACTTTCAGATGAGAAAGCCAGCTTGTTAAGTGTCTTTCTTGGAGATCTTTCAGGATGAGACAGTTTTGTATTTGTCTTCACATTAAAGCAAATGTAATAAATAATTCCTTACCACATATTATATCTTTGAAATAATGACTTACAAAAAGGGCTTAAAATGAGTTGGTTATTGTTCATTTCCCTGAAAACAGTTTTTTGTGGAAATTTATCTCCTCATTTATCTCCTCATTTCAAATTACATCTCCCCATGAAGGTCCTGGACCATACATTGTATTATCAATAGTACTCACACAGAAGCTTTAGGAGTTAATTCACATAAATGCTAAGAATAAATATAGGTATGCAAGCCCTGCATACTTCTAACATTAAAATTCAAGCCTGTGCATCTTTAGTAGCAAATACAGAAGCCTGGAAAGACTGCTAAAATAAATATTATATTCTATAATGACAGAGAGGTATCACTAGGCACAGATAAAGGCACTGTATAGAATTTATGGCAAGCCAAAGTAAAGTGGCCTTGTTGCAATGCTAGTTCTGCCACTAAACTGTTTTATCAATTAATCAACATTTCTCCCAGTTCTATTCAAGGACACTACCTACTGTTGACCATTTAAATCTCAACAACGTCCTTCTCCAGAAAGTCTACATAAATCTGAGAAACCATAGTACAACCACAACTACATATGTAGGGGGAAATGTTTAAATGTCTCTGTCTGATTTCCAAAAGTGAAGCACAGAGTTATACATAGTGCAATCTGTGACATGCCACTGGACAATGATGCATGTCTATGATTTTAAGTAAGGCAATGTTAAGAAGTCTCACTTAGCTGGTTAATAATAAACAGAACACATTGGAAGAGTTACCTGAGAGTGGAATTTATGGGCACAAGGTAAAACTGAAAGGTTTTCTGGAGACAGATCCTCATGACAGATCACACAAGGCTCTTCTTCCTCTTCATCCTAGGGAAGATTGTATATGTTGAATTAGACTATTTATTCTTCCCAGATTGAAGTATGTGCACAGTGAACAATTTTACCATGTTTTTGGCTCCTTCCCATGTGGCAGACCCTTGGGAACTGAGGGGGCTCCAGGATGAGTTTGGAGACTGGGGAGCATTAGGCTGTGATGAAGAATCACTAGGTGAAGCACAATTTCCATTTGGCACTGATTTTTCTTGACTCTGAAAATAAAAACAGTATACTTAGTTTTCAGAATTATTTTAGAACAGTATGAACTGATAGAATTGTACACAATGAAGTCCTACAAAAATTAGCAAAAAGTTACAATTAAAAGTTACATTTGATCTTAGCCAAAAGGCCGAGAAGCGATTCCAATTAAAAGTTAAGAATTACATGCATGAGATATTGGGACAATGTTGGCAAAGCCAGGTTCTACAAAATAATTGCATGTGAATTTAAAAATTAAAATAAATACTTATGGACAATTAGAAAAAAATGTCATTTAAATTAACTTAAAATAACAGAAAATTTCAAGGTGTTCAGTTGTTTACTTATTTATTGGTTATATGTTACAATACGCAGTAACATTCACATTCACCTGGAGGAAGCAGTATAAATATATATTGCACTTCCTCACTTTTACTTCCCTTTTCCTTCCCTGGCCACATTTCTCAACTGAAAGATCTCCTACCTATCTTCAAAAAGATTACTCCTATTTTCCTATCATCTCTCTTTAATTCTACTTTTTAAATTATTTATATTTGGGTTCTTCATATAAGAGAAATTACGCAATGTTTGACTTTCTGTGTCTGATTTGTTTTACCTAACAGCCTGGACTTGCAATACATCTATTTTCGTACAAATGGCTCAAATATATCCAATTCAGCCCCCAAGTGGGGAAGGTGGGGTCAGTCTTGTTGTTGTGGGGCTTTTTTTGGTACTGGGGATGGAACTCAGAACTTTGTGTTTGCCAGACAAGCACAGAGTCACTGAGTTACTTCCCCAGCCTAGGTTAGTTTTATTCTATTTCAAAAAGACTTTCTGTATCATTTTTCAAGTTGAAGTTGTTCAATTATTCAATATTAATTAATGATCTAGTATGTTTAGTGGTTACTGATTTTTTAACATGCTACAGAGATATTCAAAGCAGATAACTTAGAGAGATAAGAGCAGAGATATACAGTTTTTTGTTTTGGTTTTTTACCTGAGATTTCTTAGGATCAATAAATTGAGAAATCTTATAAACAATTTCATCATATGTCAGTTCAGATAAAGACTTCCCATGAGCCTCTTTCAATTTTTCTAATAAGTCTGTCAGCTCCTTTCTGGAAGAGATCAGGAAAAAGATAAGTTGATTTTTCCCTATTGGAGGTTTTAACCTCCAAATAAGACATGAAGCCCTATTACATGACAGGTATATGACACGGCAGTAGATGTGGCTCTTCAGGCCTTTGATCTAAAATATGATTAGAGGGCCATTTACATTTTTCTGAAATCAAAGTGAAGATTCCTACTTGGAACAATAATAATACTTAATGTGTTCACTAGTGAGAAAACTGATTTTTTCCAAAACAAGATTTTAACTTTGATTTTGAGAGCTTACTATTTGGGAAAAATTAATATGGCCATTTTGTACAGTCAAGATTAAATAGAACAACAAAGAAAAGATTAACAGGCATTTTCATTATGGATGTTTACCAATACCTACAATTATTTTCATCAGTATGCTAATTTCAATTTTCAAAGTCCACTGCACCAAGGCTTATGTCTAGATGGGATGGAGAAGGGTGAAATATTTTCCTATACCTAATGAAGGGTCATGTCTTTGGCCTATTTATTCATAACAATTATATGACAGATTTTTTTCATTTTATTACTATGAAATTTATAAAATCACAATCTAATCTTAACAGCAATAGTACGTATAACAAAGATTGGTTTTCAAATGTAAATACTGGTGAAAATTAACATTCTTTTGGATGCAAGAGTAGAAATTTTTTAAAAGCTTCATTTGTGTAGGAAATAAATCATTTTTCTACTAAAGTGAGACTATGAAAAATATGATTAATTCATAATTTTTTGCATTTAACTGTGTTCATCAAGAAAGAAAATAAAAGGAATGTCAATAAAATTAAGGAGCTAGAAAACAAAAAACTGATGTTTAGGTTTATACAGCATATAATTTAAAATT
The DNA here is from genome assembly GCA_004026965.1 of Petromus typicus. Classification (NCBI taxonomy): domain Eukaryota; kingdom Metazoa; phylum Chordata; class Mammalia; order Rodentia; family Petromuridae; genus Petromus; species Petromus typicus. The sequence goes on from PVIR01016115.1 coordinate 33,828, forward strand.
TACTTGGGAAATAGGTTATTAAAGTGTCATAGATGATGGCATTAAAACTGAATAAATAAATAGGCAAGCTTAAATTTTAAGAAGTTATTTTCTTATGATTTAAGATGAAAAGTATTAATGATGAAATTTAGCATTTCTATTGAGCAATCTTACCTCCTGATAAGTTCCATTTTCCTCACCAAACCACAAAAATTTAAATGTTCTGTGGGTATTGTTTTTCTGAAATGGTTCTTTGCCACAATTATTGCAATGGAACCTGCACAATATGATTTGTAAACACCACATTAAAAGGAAAGTACCTGGTCTGTTGTGGAAAGGCAGTTTTTAGCCTGTCTGTGATCTTTTCCCAATTCATCACAGAAAGATCAGTTCCCAGACCTGTACTGGGAGGCACAGTCTCTCCCACAGGTGTCGGCATAGTCCAGGCTATGCCAGTCATCTGGAAGGTGCAGAGAATTACAACCCATCAGTTTCAAGTAATAAGTAATATTCTATGCTATCATGGCCTCAGAAAATGAGTAGAATGAAGAGGAGCAGTATGGACATGCCATTTCCTTTTTTAGAGTTGTTTTATTTCCTTAACTAATACAACAATATTTTAAATTTGTTTTGACTATTTTAACATAGTATAAAAGTGTGACATGTTGCAGAGTAATTACAAACACACACACAAAAAAAATTGTGTCCATTACTATAGTTTTATAGTAGTGGTAAACTCAACCTGAACTCTATAAATAAAGGGATAGATATATAAATTAGGGTATATCTAATGCAGTATTCAAAATAAATTTGTACCTGTGAGATGTTCAGAGAAATGTTCAGATATTAACATTTGACTCTTCTAATGTCAAAAAATTTTAAATGTATATGCATAAAATTTTACAGAAAGAAAAAGATTTTACAGAAAACAGTATGCAAGCTATATGACATTTTTACAGAACATTTTCTCCTAGGGATTCAGTTAAAGGGTAATTTTGCTTTCTAATCTGTATATTTCTACATTATTTGCATTTTTTCAAGATTAATCAAAATAAATATATAAAAATTAAACTTAGCAACAACTAACTAAACATAGGATTCTATTAAGATTTATCTTCCAAATATCTCATGAATGGTACAGACAGACCGAATGGAAGTTAAAGTGATACATCTGAACTATGAAACCACTGAAAAATTTCCCCATACTTTATATGTTTTCTTTCTTTTTATTATGTATGTATGTAGGTAAATATGTACGTATGTGTGTATTTATTTCCTGAGATAAGGTCTCATTATGTAGTTCAGGCTGGCCTTGAATTTACTAAGGAACTCACAATGGAGCCCAAACTGGCCTTGAATTCATGGCAATTTTGCTGCCTCAACCTTCTAAGTGCTGGGATTATATGCATGTGCCACTGTTCCCAGCTTGGCAATATTCATATTCATTCTTAAAGCCATTAAAACTCTAATTAATTAATATCAGTAGGTGAATTATTAGAATGCTGATCTGAATACTAACATAATTAAATATGCAACATCTTTTACCTAAGGCACTAAGGGTTATGAAAAATTAGCTACTACTAACAGTCATTAGAATAACTTGTAAAAAGCCTTGTAAGTTACAAGAAGCTTCAGATTATTGATTAGATATCAGATTTGCCTTAATATCAAAGCTTCCCCCCAGTATTAGAAAGTAACTAGAAAATCAAAATGTTTTCCATAAAATTTTATAAAATGGTAGCCAATCAAATTGCATAAGAAACACTGTATTATGGTGATAAAATCATGTAGTATATTTTAAAATGCTGAGGCTTACAAACATTTCTTTATAAACATGCACCTTCTATGAAAATAAGCAGGGTCCATCTGACTGCATAGATTGTATATGTGAAAAAAGAGATATATGCAATTAACTGCCTAGAATGCACTTATAAGAAAGTCAAGATTAGAGTTCTTTTCAATGCTTATATTTAATATCATTCTTCAGAAGATTTCATTTACAATAAAATAGTTCAATTAGCTAGGACTAAAACTAATAATTCTGGTTATTTTAAATTTCTTTTTTTTTTTAATCTTTATTGGTACATTAAATATACACATCATGATTGCACTCCAAAATGGGGATTTGTACCAGTATAAGACACAATTTAATTCTCATTTTTTTCCCATAGCCCTACCCACTCTACCACCCCCCCACATACATAAAATTTGTTTCCTTACTTTTTTGTTACAATCTCAACATTTTGCCCTTTCACCCTATTTTACATTGAGCATTTTCTATTTCACAATATATAACATACAATGCTAGGACTCATTTACATCTTCATATTCTCATACCAGAGAAAAGATGCGATATGTACCTATCTGTGCTCTATTTATTTCACTTACGAGGATAGCCTCAAGGTATGTCCATTTAAGTAGAAATGATTCAAACTTATCATTTTTTATGGCAGAGTAATATTCCATTCTGTAGAAGAACCACAGCTTTTTTATCCAGTCTCCAGTTGATGGACACTTGGGTTGTTTCCAAGATGTAGCAATCACAAACTGGGCTGCTATAAACATGGGTAGACATATGTCACTGTGATATGAGTCTTTTAATTCTTGTGTGTATATACCTAGCAGAGCAATGGACGGGTCAAATGGGACCATCAATCCTAACTTTTTGAGGATTCTCCAAACTGATCTCCACAGGGGTTGTACGAGTCTACAGTCCCACCAACAGTGGAGAAGGGTTCCTTCTTCTCCGAAGCCTTGCCAACGTTTGCTGTTGGCTGATTCTGAAATGGCAGCCATTCTATGTGGAGTGAGATGAAATCTCAATGTTGTTTTCATCTGCATCTCTCGAACGACTAACGATGTTGAGCATTTCTTCATATGCTTCTTAGCTGCTCTTACTTCTTCCTCTGAAAAATATCTATTCATTTCAGATGCCCATTTTTGAATTGGGTCATTAAATTTGGGTGGGCTGATTTTTTTGAGCTCTTTATATATTCTAGATAGTAGCCCTTTGTCTGAGGAACAGCTGGTAAAGATTTTTTTCGACATTGTTGGTTGCCTGTTTGCACTGTTGGTGGTTTCCTTTGCTGTGCAGAAGCTTTTTAAAAGAATGAGGTCCCATTTGTTGATTTCCTTAGCCATTTCCTGTGCTATAGAAGTTTTGTTCATGAAGTCTTTCCCTAAGCCAATGTCTTCAAGAGTTTTACCTAACCTGTTTTGTAGTAGGTTTAGAGTAACTGTTTTAGTATTTAGGTCTCTTATCCACTTTGATTTTAGCTTGGTACACGGTGAAAGAGTTAGATCTAGTTTTAGCCTTTGGCAAGTTAAAGCCCAGTTTTTCCAGCACCATTTGTTAAAGAGGCTATCTTTCCTCCATTGAGGATTTTTGGCTCCTTTGTCAAAGATGAGGTGGCTCAGTGTATCTGGCGTAGTTTCTGGATCTTC
>PVIR01016116.1:0-37143 GCA_004026965.1 Petromus typicus
ACTGTTGGTCTGTCTGAGGGGAGTTTAGGGGAGAGAAGAGCCAAATCCAAGGCTATTGAGGCCTAAATTAGCGTCTTCTTAGACCGTGAAGACAGGGTTTGAGCGTGTCTCCTTTCTCCTCTGGATCTATCTTCACGGCACTGAGGAGAGGGCCTCTCACTAAGTATACATTAAATAGGTGCTGAAAAAGTAAAAATAAATCCTAACCAGGCATTTAAAAAAAATAAAAACTTTTAAAAGTCAAGAATGAGACTGCTGGAGGATTCTTGTAAGCGAAAATAAATGGCGCAAAAAATATAGGGTTGGGGGTGTGGTTAAGTAGTAAAACCCTAGGTTCAATCCTCAGCATCAACATAAACAATCCTAATAGTACAATTCCTCCTGTTTCTCTCCCAGTGTCACAAAAATAAGACATAAGAAAGAAAAAGGAACTCAGTATCCAAGTGTCAGGAAACCTCCAACCCCGGGGAAGCTTCGCAGTGGAAAGGGACGGAGCGGACAAAGGAACGATCCAAGTTCCTCCCCATCGGGACCGGCGTCCCCTAAACTAAGAGCGACATTCAAAAGCGGCGGGCCAGAAAACCTTTCCGCTTCGGCCTCTAATTCAGGGGTCGAACAAAGCCACGGCCACATCACCCTCCCCGCCCGGGCCGGGCGAAGCGGGAGGAGGACCGCGCCCGGGCCGGCGCCCTTTACCCAGCTTCAGCGCCGCCCTCTCCAGCACCCGCAGCAGCTTCTCCCGGGAGCGGCCGGCCACGGCCCACGGCAGGCGGGAGTTCCGCTCGGGGGCCACCTGCTCCCGGGCCACCTCCTCGGTCACGAACTGGCCGGTGAAGCCGGAGGCGCCGAAAACCACCAGCTGGAAAGCCCGCTGCTCGGTCGCCATGGCCGGTCCACAGGCAGCTGAAACCCGGGGCGGGCTAAGTCCACCGCGCCTGCGCCTCGGGCCGCGACCCCGGTACCGGGCGCAGCAACCGCCGCCGCCGTCGTCGTCGTCGGCGACCGCGCGCTGCGCCTCCTCCAGTCCGCGCGCGCCGCCGCGCGAGGGCCACGCCCACGGCCACGCCCACTCGGCCTGGAGCGCGGGCCGCCACCTCGGACCCTCGTGCTCCGGGGGTTCGGCCCGCGGCCGGGGAGCGAGGTCGGCCTCGGAGCCCGACAGCACCGGACGGCAGCCCATGTCCGGCGCGTCGTCCGGCCGGCACTGCTCCAGCGGCCCGGGGCGCCGCTGTCTGTCATCCTCGCAGCCCGCAGGGCTGGGGCGGCGGCCGCCGGTTCTTCTGGTTGTGCTGCGGAGTTGCGCAAAGAGCGCGGGAGGAGCCGGAGGAGCCTGAGGCGCGGGGCGCGGACCAGGGGCTGCGAGCCGAGAGGAGGGGGAGGGGACGCGGTGACCCGGGGAGGCGCCGGCGCGGGCGCGGGGAGGCGCGCTGGTAAATATGCAGCAGGCCGCAGGTCCCTGTGGTCTAGAGACCGACGCGAGCGGGTCCCGCGGAGCGCGGCTCGTCGCCCCTGGCGGTTCCTGTGAGCCGTCGTAGGCTCTGGTTTATGTAACTAAACAAATCGGTTAAGTTGCCCTTTGGCCATCTATTTTCTGAGGACACTGCTGTGGTTCTCAGGACTGTTGGCTTTGCCAGTCTTTTATCCCCTAACCTCCCACCCCCTGCGCGGGTGAGTTCTAATAAATGTAAACTTCAAGTTTATTGTTTTTTTCTTTTTAAATTGTGTGTCTGCTTGTTGTCACTATCAGTAAATAGCTGGATACAGAGGCAAGTTTATTTCGGCTCCCGTCAGGGCTGTGTGGATCTTGATTTAGGCCTAGGTGGCAGTTCTCAGCTCCTAGCTGGGAAACGGAGAGGGAGGCAGGGAGGGGGGCGGGCAGCCTCTAGAGGGCACTGCAGTGACCTAAAACCCCCACTAGGCCCCGCCATCTCCAACAATGCCACCTTGTGACCAAGTCTCTAAGACATGGCCTCTGGGCGACATTCCGCATCCAAGCTATAGCACACTCAGTAGAAACCCATTCTAAAAGTCAAACTTCATTTTAAAAATCACTGGTGTGCATTTGTATCAGACCCGTGCAAAGAAATTTTCACTTAATGCCACTCAGCAAGCGATTCCAAGGAGCCCCAGTATGTTAACCTCTGAAGCAGCAGTTTCTGGGGGTATCGTGATTAATAAGCCAAGGTGATTAACTGGAGGAATAAATAACTGCAGTAATGTGGCAACTGAGAAAAAGAATAAACTGGGGTAGAAGAAACAAGAGACATTTGTCCCGGGTTATGCCCTGATGTTGGTACCTGAGCGACCCTTGAGTGTAGTAATATGCATAGTTCACAGAAGAGGAAAACATTTAGAAAGGATCTTGGGATAATTCGACCACAGATGTAAAAGAACTGAGACAGGGTTAACTCTTCATCAATTCAGTGGACACTAGGTACGCACCACCTCCCGTATCAAGGACAAAAACCAGGCTGCATTTTCAAATATTTCAATAAACATCAAGAGGCACATCCATTCACAAGTTTTAAATCTCTTAATAAGAACGGATGGACACTTCTTAAAATTATGATATAGTAATAGAAAAAACTGAGCCAATAACAAATATACCTGCCACAGAGCTTAAGAAGAATGTTCCAGGGAGTATGGTACTCATCCTTCAGCACATTTCTCTCTGGGTAGCCAAGGCACCATATGGCCCAAATTTGGTGTTTATCGTTCCTGTGCTTTTCAATTCCTGTTACGTATGTATATATTTCTGTACAAAATCATATTTTTAAATATTTTATAAATGCTACTCCTTCAGCAATTTTCTTGCTTAATCATGTCGTCTTTATCCGATTCTCAAGTAGTACAGAGCAGGGAATAATGTGTGGTGTATGTGTGTACGGAGAGTACTGACTCCGAGCTCCGGTGTGCTGTACAATGCAATGCAAGGAATACTTTAATAAAGCTCTCGGATGTTTCTCCTTGAGTACCTGTACAAGACTATCACCCCCGTATAGAGTCTACCAAAAAATCCCACACTTCAGGAAAAGAAAAACCTGTATATATATGCTAATACTGACTTTATTGAGATATCATGAGATTAATGCAAGTTAATTTTGGCTTGTGCAATTACAAGAGGTGCTCAGAGTGGTGGCCATGAGCTTCCAGACATTAATTGGACAGCGAACTGCTGCTTGGGTAATCTTGGTCACTGAGAATGCTGTATATGCATTTTAATTTATCCCCCAAAGGCCTGTAGTATAGTGGGCTTTCTGTGATGTATGACATCTTCTAGGGTCCTCCCCACCATCTATTGAGAAAACATACTATTTTTCTCTTCTTGAGGTATGCATACAATTTTTTGTGAACTCTATATTAGCAATGAAAATAGCTGGTCCTAGAGTATGCACATTTGTGAGGATATCGAACTTCTCCCCAGCACAGTGTGTGAATTTGCACTCTTAGCAACGTATGAGAATTCTCAGTTGCTTTACCTCATTGCCAGTAGTTATTTTGTTTTTGTTTTCAGTACTAAGAACTAAACCAAAAAACTTGGTGTTGAGCTACATCCCCAGCTCTTTAGGTTGAAACACTAAATTCTCCAAGCTAGGCTTGATTTTGGAACTCCCTGCCTCAGCCTCCCAGAGTGTTGAGATGATAGGCATGTGCCCCCACATCCAGCTAAAAGTATGGTTTTTAGTTTTTTTAAAGGTCTTTTGAGACAGGGTCTCGCTTTGTAGTTCAGGCTGGCCCTGAGCTCAGCCTCAAACTCACATCACAATCCTCCTGCCTCTGCCTCCCGAGTGCTGGGATTACAGGTGTGAGCCACCACGCCCGGCACTGTGGTATGTGGTACTGGTTGCTGCTGGGGTGAGTCTCCATGCCCAGTATTGTTATGTGGTTACCGGGATCGAACCAGGTCCTTGCGCTTGCAAGACAGGCGCCGGAACCACTGAGCTATATCCCTGGCCCCTAAAAGTATGTTTTTGAGATGATGAAAATGTTATAAAATTGAACTAGGTGCAGTGATGCAAACGCGTAATCCCAGTTACTCTGGAGGCTGAGGGCAGAGAATGGCAAATTTGAGGCCAACCTGAGTAATTTGTAAAAGTCTCAAAGATTGAAAAAGGGAGAAAGGGATGTAGCTTAGTGTGAAGGCCCTGGGTTCAGTACTTGGTACTAGAAAAAGAAAAGGTTACGGGTGATGAGAGACCTGCGGTTCAGAGGCCCCAGCCAAGCACACGGGGGAGGAGGCCTGAGGAGGGACTGGACCTACCCCTGGCGAGCAGGGCTTCTCCTGCACTGGGGGGCAGGAGCCTGCTTGGCCCAGGCCTCCCTCCTCTTCCAAAATTATCTCCTTTGTAGATATGCGAAATCTGATGGGTGGTCTGGCTTTAAAACAGTCCACTCTGGTGGGAACTCAGACCAGTGGGAACACTAGTCTCTGGCCACCGCCGGGCCCTCGATCCCCTCATTACCTCTCCCTGTGTCCCATTTAGTTCTTAATGTTCTACCAGCTTTCTTCGTGCCAGGCTGAGGACCAAGCTCCCAGCGTGGACCTCTGGGAAATACCAAACTATGGTAAAGAGAGTGACGATGTCAGGGCTTGCTTCAAAGCAATCCAGAACACAGCTAGCATCAAGAGCCAAACCATCTTTGTCCCCACATATAATAATTATTTTTATATAATTTGGATGATTTTTAAATGAAGATGAAAATCGCCCCAAGATGAGTAAGGAGGATAAATGTGTTACATCTAATAATACATGCTTCTTAAATCGTGTACCGACTCCAGCTAATTACACGCCCACCTCCCACTGACAGACACACTATTTCTGAGGTGCCGTCTGTTGCCCAATTCCATGTGTGACATGACTGAGAGTCATCAGGGAAGACTCTCGGTTGTCCGGTAATGCCCACCAGCTCCGCCTTCTAAGGACACAGCCGGACGCACGGGGAATCGGCTGTGTTCGCACCCTAGCCGGCTGGGCAGTTCCACCCTGGGCTGTGACTTCCGGCTCTCCGAGCTCCTGGAGCAGTCCAGGAAGGCTATTTCACTTGTGTTCGGTTTTCCTGCTTTTCCTTTCCTTTTAGTTTTTCTTTTTTCTTTTCTTTCTTTCTTTCCTTCCATTAAAGAATTAATGCTCCTTTTTTTAGATGTGATAATGGCAGTAGTTAAATTTTTAAAATTCTTTTCTTTCTCTCCCTTGTCCTTCCTTTATTCCTTCCTTCCTTCTTTCCTTCTTTTCCCCTCCCTTTCTTCCTCTCTTCCCCCCTCCTCCCTTCCCTCCTTCCTCCAGTCCTTCCTTGTGTCAGGGTTCAGGCCCAGCTCCTTGCTCACGCTAGGCATATGCTCTACCACTGGGTCGGGCACGGCTCGGCTGGTCTTACTCGGGAGACTAGCTGATTCTGTTCTCTCTCTCACCGAGGTCATCCTCATAAACTACCGGCCAGTCATTTTTAGACCAGCAGGAACATGTACAAGTACAAAAGCCCTGTTCGTCTTTACCTTGTTGTTTGTGCCCCGCCTTGTAAGGGCCCTGCGTGGGACACGGGAATTCGGAGGTGAACACCAGGAGCCGCGGCTGCCATGTCCCCTCCCGCATGAACATGTGATCATCCCTGGATGCTGCGGGCACAGGCGCCCTGCGGGAGGTGGGTCTTCCAGCCCTGGAAAGCACTCGTTCACGTCTAGCAAGAAAGTTACTCAGAGAGAAGTGCACCTTCCGGGTGCTCAGCTCCAAAGCATCTGAGTGTCCAAGCCAACCAAGCACAAGTGTCAGTGAGCAGCAGCTACGACGCAGGAGGCAAGGGGAGGCAGAGAGCAGGAAGGGGAGAAGGGGCGTCTTCAAGGTGCAAAAAGTAAACAATTACCTACAGGGGAAAATAAGGAAATATTTGCACCATCATCTAGCCCAGGTGTGTCCTTGATTATTAATGAGTGTGCGTCTGCTTTCCATCCCTGTGGCAACATACCTGAGAAATAAATTTGCGAAGCGAAAAAGTTTAACTGTGGTGATGGACACCTGTAAGCCCAGTCCCTTGGGAGGCTGAGGCAGGAGGATCATAAGTTCAAGTCCAATCTGGACGACTTAATGAAACTCTGTCTCAGAATCAGAGAAAGACAGAAAGAAAGAGAGAGAAAGAAAGGAAGGACAAGGCACTGGGGTATAACTCAATGGTAAAGCGCTTCCTCAGCAGAAATTAGCCCCCGAGTTCGCGTCCTGTTCAGTGCAGAGAGAGAGAAAGGAAGAAAGAAGCCTACTCCACGTGAGACTGTGAGACCACTGGCCTCGGACAGTTAAATAAGGGTTGGAATAAATGCACGACTAGACTCGGGCTGTGAATGACCATCAGGCGGGGGCTGAGGGACCCGACCCTGCCAAGGAATGAGAGGCTGGTGCCAGCTCCTGTCCCTGGGATCGTGACCAGCGCTGCGGATGCGTTTAGTCGTCTCAGATGGCAGTTTGCCTGTTCTTAGACAAGTTTCTCAGGAAAACAGGCCCGCAGGATCTGATCCATTCCTCTAGCGACAATAGGACTTCCTGATTGGATAATTTCCCTTCCGATGTTTGACAGGATTCCCCACACTCACCGTGGTGGTGGGAAAATCCTTTTGGGTCACTTAGCAGCATTAATTTCCTGCATAAACTTAAACTGCTCCCCACAGGGCCTTGTTCATGCCCCAATCCTTGTTGGGTGTCCCTAGCCCGAGCTGGTGCATTTCCTACAAGGACCACAAGATGGCGCTACTGGACAAAAGGCCAGACCAGGCCTTAATTTCTGTAGGTTATCTTTACCTGGCTGGCTTTGGCTTACCTATCAAGGTCTTCATTTGTTCAACATTTACTGACTGTGACTAGGAGCCATGGAAAGGATCACAGTTAGCAGCGGTATAGTACCTACCTGACTACTTGCCAAAACTTTGTCCTAGTTGTTGGGTCCCCAGGGTGGTGGCTGGAGAGGTGGGAGAGCCAGGTCCTGAGGATCTGTAAAATGGGCCCTCACTGTGCCTCAAGGACAGCGTGTCCCACCTTCTTCAGTAGTCTTAGTGCAGCAGTCCCGCTGCCCACCTTTCATGAGCACCACAAGCTTTTGCACCCCTCTGGCCTCCAGGTCAGGCTGCACGACGAAACAGAGGCAGAGACCTTGAGATGCACGCAGCTCAGTGGCAGCGATCTCAGTGGCCCCGCACAAGTTTGGAACCCTCTGGCTTCCTGTTTCCGATTTGCAAGACTGCGACGACGATGCGTGCTTCTATTTGGGAGGCTGAAGGGCTCCGAGGTTTGGGTTCAGGTCCTAGTTCAACCGCTTACTGACTGTGTGAAATTGAGAAGTCACTGACTCGCTTAGCCCAAGCTGGAGCCCTCGGCTGGGGACACACATCACAGAATTAATAAAATCTTTGAGGAAGCGATGTCTTTAATAATAAGACCCAATGATGATTAATTTTCCCCACTTCTCATAACACTGGCTACTGGAAGTACAGTTCAGCAACACAGCCTGTCCTCTGGTGCTTAAGAATGTTGTATTTAGTGGCTTGTTTTCACAACAGGATTTTAAACTCCATGAGCTCGTTGCCTAGCACCAGGCCCAGCACACAGTGAGCACAGAATAAACAAACCTCTACGCCAAACACAAAAGATTGAAATACACAGACCTTTGCTCTTTCATTGATCCAGCCAGTATTTGAGGAACTACTCTATCAGGCCTAGAAACTGGAAGTTTTCAGGACTTAAACTTTCTGTATACTGTTCTATACATGAAATGTCTCTAGGATTAAACTGACCTGTGACTGCTTATAATAATAAGAGCTATATTGGCAGCTTACTATATGTCAATATGCTTTATATGCATTACTTTATTTAATCGTCAAAGCAACTTTATGAGGTGATATATCTTTATTTCCACTTTACAGATGAGAAAACTAAGGCTCAAGGAAATTCAGGGCCAGGGATTTAGCTCAGTGGTTCTGGCACCTGCCTTACAAGCTCAAGATCCTAGGTCTGATCTCCAGTAACCACACAAAACAGTGAGTGGAGACTCACACCCAGCAGCAATCAGTACCACATACCACACAGTGTGGGCAGGGTGACTCACGCCTGTAATCCCAGCACTCGGGAGGCCGAGGCGGGAGGATTGCTATAAGTGTAAGGCTAAGCTCAGGGCCAGCTTGAACTACAAAGTGAGATCCTGTCTCAAAAACACACACAGAAAAAAAAAAAGGAAATTCAGTAATGAACAGAGACTCACAAACTAGGAAGAGGAGAACTGGGATTTAAATCTAAGTCTTTCTGATATGAGGGATCTTGCTCATAGCCACAGTACTATTCCACCTTCCAAAAAACACCCTACATGCTCCTCCGAGGGCTGGCAGCAGAGGGTACTGATACAGCGGCTTCTTTCTTCAGTCAGGAAGCGAGTCGAGGCTGAACAGCACCTTCCACGGTGACTCGGGTGGGTGTGTGAGCTCATTGTTCCCCTTCGTGCCACACTCTCCAGGACTGCTCCGCTACTCATCTGCTCCAGAAATGCCTCCGACGCTAGGACAAGTTTCTGGAAGAGGCTGTGCCTGAGGCCACACGTGAGAGTTGTTACACAAGCACGTGATGCCATCACTATGAGGCCCCATGTCTCCGGGGAGGATTCAGCCTGGAAAGGAGAACGCAGAAGAGTCCCCAGAGATTTGGGAGCTAACTCCGTGTTCCTGCCTGTGCGTCCTCACCCCAACCCCACACCTGTGGCCGGAGGCTTCTGTGTGCGAGTTCTCAGGCAGACTCCCGTCTGTGGAATGGCTTCTTCTGTTTATGAAACAGGCACACGAGGCTGCTTTGATCCACCGTCCCCAAGACTGGGCACAGTCAGAACTAGGTCACCACATATGTCCCCAGAGTCACAGGAAACAGCAGGGAAGAGCACCAGCCAGGAAGAGCAGGGCGGAGCCCTCACTTCGCCTCCCCAATCCACCCACAGTCCTGGGGGAGCTGATACACAGAGAGATGGTTAAATGGGGTAGGCAGCTCCTTTTCAAACTGCCTATAATCTGGACACTAAAAACACAAAAGTCAAATTTCTGAGTCCTCTGATTCGTGTTTTGGCTGAGGGTAGCTATGGAAACCAGCACAGGTGTCAAAGCTTAGCTCTTGGCTTGTGTGTCAGAGGAGGATCTGGAGTTATTCTGATCTGAGCTTCTTAAAAATAGAAACTGTTCTTAACCTGGAAAAACAGGCCTCAAAGTTCTCCCCCAAAGCTAAGCGTGGTGCACACTCAGGAGGCAGAGGCAGGAAGATCTCTGCAAGTTCAAGACTCGCCATGGCTCCATGGTGAGTTCAAGACCAGCCTGAACCAAAACCTACAGAAGAAAGTTGTTCCTCAAACTTTTGCCTGGCTTGGAAATATTTCTGTTTCTCGCTTCTCATTACATGGAATTTACTAAGAACTGGGCTAGCCCTATCCTTAATATGGTATATTCGGTCTCTTTTTAGGTGGTAAGGCAGAAATGTGAATCAATGTAAAAGATAAATAGGGGAGATGTTCATTAGCTTATTAGCTTGTGTCCAGCTGTGGGTTCTTCTCTCAACCCAGGAAGAATTAGGAGGAGGAGAGTCAAGAGAACTGAGCAAAAGCATTTATGGTATTGGACAGTGAGAATCGGAAGCTCCTGACTGGGTTTCCAGGGAGACAAATATACAAAAACGACTACAACCCAGACCACGCTGGTCCACGGTGAAGTCGACCTCTGGTTCAGGAGCAGGAAAGCCTGACCGGAAGTGGGCCTCCAGGGACTCGGGGAACCAGCAAACACGCTTCTGCCAGCACTATTGATGATAACTTTTCCAAAATTATCAGCACTCCTCAGAGCGGTGTGAAGAGAGGCTCGGTGGACAGGGTGCCACCGCGCTTTCGTCCATTCCTGAACAAGGGACCTTTGTTCGCTGGGCCACCAGACCCGAGGCCACCATGTCGCGTTCAGGGCCTGGTCCTTCCCTGGACCCTCCCGACTCCCCCTGGGCTTTTCTCTGGCAGCCTGTCTGGCCTGGGGCCTGGGGCCTGGGCTCCTCCTGCTTAGAACGCGTCCCTCTTCTCTCCGGCCACCATCCCCATGGGAAGTCTTCTCATCTCCCCACAGAATACAATCCTGTGAGCTTGGAGGGCTCGTAGTTCCCTCCCGGCTGTCTGGGACGCACAAGACCCCGGCCCACTGTCTGTCTGGACTGTGCAGCTGCCCGACAGATGCAGGAGGTTCCACCAGCACGGCCCGAAACCTTCCAAACCCTGGAGCTGCCGGTGAGGACACAGGGGGCCGAGAAGGAAGCATGAGCAGCTGGGAATTCCTCAGAGAAACGTGCCACCTGCTCGGCGTTGGCAGACGACACTCCTCATTTTAGATCTCCAGACGACGCTGAGCCACCTGCGTCCCAAGAGCTCGCTCCCTGCCAAACCAGCACAGCCAGCCATGAAGGTTTTCACCTCCCTCAGAACATCCTTTCCTCCTTGCCAGGCCTTAGTCCCTTTGGTAGAGTGACCATCCATCCCAGTCTGCTTTACACCTACTTCCTGGTGCAATTATAATAGGCTCCAAAGTGTCTGGATCTGTGTGATTAAATTATGGGGCCTCTGACCTTCTAGTCACAGCCCGCCCTCTAGTGGTGAGGATGGCTCATTGCATGTTTACTGGACTATTCTGCTGACACCATTGTGCTGAGGATACACAGTCCCAAGCCACACGCCACAGGCTGCGAGGTGCGGTATACCAGAGTGGGGGCGGGTTCCCTGCGTCGAGGCGGTCAGCTTTCTGTAATAAACACCTGCGGTAAGTCAGTTAAGAAGAGTCGAAGTTCACGTTGGCTTACCATTGCAGACGTGTCAGGCCATGACTGAGCGGCTGTGGCTTTGGGCCTGTGGCTGCTCAGCGCATCGTGGCAGGAGCATGGGGTGGGGATGGCTGTTGGTCTCTGGGCAACTCAGAAGTGAAGAAAGAGGAAAAGAATGCTGATTTCCTTCCCCTGGAAAGACCTGGCCCCCATGACACAGGGCCAGGTCCCCTCTTCATGCTTCTGCCACCTTCCAACAGTGCCAACCTTCGAGCCAAACCCATAACACAGGCGCTTTTGGAGGCCAGCTTAGATTAAAATGTAACAGGATCTGTGTGTTACTTACCTTCCTCTTGTGGGGACAAAATCCTCAACACCCAAAGTTAAGAGAGAAAGGGTTTATTTAGCCTGCAGTTTGTAGAGGTTTCAGATCATCATTCACTGGCTCCAAAGCTGAGCGGCATAAGACAGAGAGGCAGCACAGAGGAGAAATGGTTCCTGGTGAACAAATAGTAGCAAAAGAACAAAGGAACCTTCACAGTGTCTTTCTGCCCCTTTTGTTTTATCCAGACTACAGGGATCAGGGCAGCACGGGAGCAATCAGTGCACTGGGTTAGTTGTCACAGGCCCTGATCCCAGCGTCACACTCTAGATCTAGCCACCTCTGAAAAAGGCATCTATGACTGCCTAGGGCTGTGGGGGATTCCAGACATCCTGCCTCTGGCCCCCAGGAACTCACATCCATTCCTTTACCCAAAAGCTGTTTAGTCCATCTCTAAGAGTCGCCGAAGTCCTATCAGTCTCAGCACTGCTGAGAAGTCCAAGTCCCAAGTCTCCTCTGAGACTTAAGGCCAATCTTAGCAGGCTTTAGGTAGAGGCTTCTTAGTGCTTCTTCTAAACCTCTTTATTATGACGTCCACCTTCTAAGCCTCTGGGAGCCAGTCCCTCCGCATAGCAGAGGGTTCCCGCCAGACCTCCCCAGCGGTGGCATCAGCTCTCCTCAGTCAAGACATGAGTGGAGGCTGGGGATTTAGCTCAGTGGTTCCGGCGCCTGTCTTGTGAGCACAAGGGCCCAGGTTCGATTCTCCAGTAACCACATACAATACTGGGTGTGGAGACTCATGCCTAGCAGCACTCAGTACCACATACCACAGTGCCGGGCATGGTGACTCGTGCCTGTAATCCCAGCACTCAGGAGGCAGAAGCAGGAGGGTTGCTGTGATGTGAGTTTGAGACTGAGCTCAGGGCCAGCCTGAACTACAAAGCGAGACCCTGTCTCAAAAAAAAAAAAAAAAAAAAAAAAAAAAAAGACAAGAGTGGATCAGGTTAGTTAGTGCAAGGAAAGCTGGCCTTGCACTTTGTTCAAGAGCAGAGGTCCAGGCGGCACTGAGTGAAGTGGCAGCCCGGGCCCAGGAGACTTGGGGAGCGCAGGGAAGATGACAAAGATGACGTGCATTAGTGAAATAGCTCCAGTAATTCTGCTGACATCTTAATAGGGAATGTGGAAAATGATGTTTGCTTCCTCATCCCCTTTTGTAGACTGAAGAAAGGTTGCTGAGGAAGACAGCAGATTCTTCCGTGCGCGCTTTTCACTGGCTGGGCTGTGTCTCTTGGGAAGTGCAGAAGTAACTACTGAAAACAGGCCTGGAGCTCTCCCCAGCTCCAGGTCCCAGCCTCCCCAACCCTCCTGAAGCAAGCCCTGCGCTTTCCCTGTGGAACTAGCCTGTTGTCTTGTAATCACATGAAGCAGGTCTTGGAAAACCATCAGGAATTAAAGATTGAGGTTCCACTCACTCCTGAAGAGTGAGGACTTCTGAAGTTTCTGACTTGCCTACTTGTCCTTAGTGGATTAAGAAAACAGTTCCTTTCCTACTTACCACAGCATTCCACAAAAGAACTGAAAATACTATTGAAAGAATTAAAAACTAATAGTAAAGGCAAGAACACCAGGCAGGGTGCCTACTTCTTTAGCAAGAGCAGAGACAGCAGCAGCTACCAACTGTGCCATCCCTCTGGGACTTAGAGGTCTCGGAGAGCTGCTGCAAGGCCCCCCATCTGCCTCTGGATGACAAGGGAGGAAATGCAGGCCTGGGGGGCAACCCTCCTCCCTCTTACCTTGCCCTCTCCCAGGTCTCCATTTCAGAATTGCGTTTTTATCATTTCAACATTTTCCATTTGTGTTATTATTTGTTATTAATTCTTTAAGAAAAAAATATATACACACATGCTCTTCAATGTGTGTGATTTCTAAAATTGTTATCTTGCATTGTTTACCCCATTGCTGGTTTTTGCTCCGACAAATACAGGATGCTGTACGGACGTACCAGCAAATATGACATAGACTGTGCCCCACATTAAAATCCGCTCTTCTTTCCTGAATCGGGCAAGGGGCTCGAGGGGAAGTCACTCACTCACTCCCGAGAGGCACCTGAGCCTTATGTCACTTGCACATGAGGGGAGGGGTCACACTGCAGAGATCACACTGGCTGCTCCTTCCCCTTCAACCCTCTGCCGATTTATCATTTGCCTCAGAAGGGGGGCGGCTACAGCTCACACTAATGCACCTGGATGCATAACTAATGGTTTTTAACTTGAAATAGGATTCGTGTCCCGAAAAGGTCAGCGAAAACCGAAGCTCTCATCAAGATAAGCCTGTCTCACCCAGAGAGAACAAAAGGACGGGGGCCTCGTTGTCTGTGAGAAGCAGTGAGGATCCAGAGCTGAGCCTAGTCATATACTGAAACCAGCTGTCATTTTTCATAGTGCATAACTGGGCGTCAGCTAGCTACATGCAGCCAGGAATCTCACATCTGGAACAAGGCCCGAATAAAAATCAGATGACCGAGGAGATAGAGCCAATGGGTGTTAGAAGCCCCCTCTCAGGGCTGAGTTTTTAACTGGTGGTCTCTGAAAACCAGGAGTAAATCACACACATTTTGCGAATTTGGCCTGGGGAGTGAGACTGGTCCTGTAGAACACAGAGCACCCAGAACTACATTTGCAAGTTTTTATTTCAGGTAGGGTATGTTTTTTTTAGTATCACATTATAGTGTTCAATCAAAATTTTCCCTGTTGTGAAAGACTAAAAAGTTTAAATTCTACAGAGTTGTGAGAACCACAGATGGCAATAAATCTGACCACTGTGTGCCCTGCTGCTGCTCTCAGAGCTGTGCCAGGGGCCTCCTGTGTGCAGACCCAAGACATGGGGCGCTAAGGGGTCCAAAGGGGAGCAGAAAGCCGCTCTCCGGGGCTGCGTGATGAATCTTCTGCATTTCTGGCCCAATGACCCTCATCCCTGGGCCTCACGTCTGTACCACACTGTGGCCCTGAGAGGATTGCCAGAACGTTAGCAAGTGAAATACAGACTGCCCAGTCACATTTGGATTTCAGATGATAATTTTTTTTTTGAGACAGGGTCTCGCTTTTTAGTTCAGGCGGTGCTCAGCCTCCAACTCACATCACAGCGATCCTCCTGCCTCTGCCTCCCAAGTGCTAGGATTATAGGCGTGAGCCACCATGCCTGGCACTGTGGTATGTGGTACTGGTTGCTGCCGGGCATGTGTCTCCACACCCAGTATTGTATGTGGTTACCGGGAATTGAACCCGGGCCCTTGCGCCTGCAAGACAGGCGGGTGCCAGAACCACTGAGCCAAATCCCCAGCCCTCAGATGATAATTTTTGCAATCACAAATCTCCTGTGTCATAGCTGGGTACCCCGTGCTTCATCAACAACCCCAGGCACTGTGTGCCACGAAGAGTTTGTCTTCCCCGGGATCCCTCGGTGGCTCTCACGAGTGCGCGGCCACTGCATCCCGCTGCCCCTGGCCTGTGGCTTGTAGGTCAGGGTTAACTAACTACCCGAATTACAATGATCAAAAGTACAAAGTTCTACCTAGCAAGAGAGGAGGAGGGCGCACACACCAGTCCCAGGAGAAATGCTGCTGGTTATTCTTTTCCTTTCTCCCCTCTCTCTTCCTCCATCTTTCCTCCCATTCCTCCTTCCTTTTTTTTTTGTAATCTCGAACCCAGGTCCTTGAACACAGTGGAGTACATAACCAGTCCCCTACAGATACTTACAACTTCCCACTTAGAAATGGAAAAATCTTTCATTGCTCTGTTTTATTGATCTTCAGCCACTGGAGCTCCCAGGTTGCACTGTGTAAGGAGCGCTTGGAATAACCAAGGGCCTCCTTCCAGCACCCAGCTTCCGGACCTGAAGGTCCTCTGGGTGCTGTAGGACTTCCTCACTGTCTCCGTAGTGGGGCTATGTGGTCTCTAGACTCTTTGGCATTATCCTTTCCCCTGACACCTGCCAAAGTCCTACTACTAGGGCTGTATGCAATTATTTCCCCCAAATTAAATTACCTGAGGAACGGCCTCCTTGGGCAGGTACTACAAAACTCCCGATTCTGTGTTTCAGTGGAGATAAAAACTCTCCCAAGAACCTTTTCTCATCCGTGGCGCTGTCCTCCTTCACATTCACACTTCAAGGAGTGCACTGGGCTAAAATACCAACCCTTCCGTCTAACCAACCGTGGTGGGACACAGGGCAGGGCCAGCCAGTGCACGGGAACTGGTGAAGGCGCTTCCGGCAGACTATGAGAAGAGGGCACAGTGAGCACTTGGAGGTGTGGATGACCGGTGGACTCCGCTTCTTACTTCCAAATACAGCTTCTAAGAGCTTCCAGCTTACCTAACCCAGCGTCACCGAACGTACACGTCCAGTTGTCTTTTCTCAGTGAGAGAAAGTAGAATACTTTTAGATATTCGAAGAATTAAGAGGATTTTCAAGTTTGAAGTGTTTTTAAAAACTGTATGGAAGGGGATGCTGAAGTCCTGGAGGGAGGTGAAAAGCTGAGTGACTTCATGCATCGTGAAGACTCCAAGCGTAGGCTCCCTTCCTGTGGCTCTCCTGTATAACTGAACACCCCACAACCCCTGTCTCCTCTCCGGGCTCAATGCAGCTACACTTCCTATCCCATAATTCAGCTTTTCAACAACGGGGGAAAAATGAAGTAAGGAATAAAAGCAGATTATCGATATTTATAGTCATTTTTTGGACCAAGTACCTAACCAAGCTTAGGCAAAGAGGGTTTTTCTCTTTTTAGCTTTTGCGGATCTTGTTAACCATCAGTCTTGTACTTTGAAAATAAGGACCAGCCCCTTGCAGGCTGTCGTCATGGATGAGTGATGTAAGCCACTGTTTCTCCTTAAGTGCTCATCTCCTTTCTGACCTTTGATCCAGGGCCATTAAGAAAAGCAATACAACCACGAGCACTCAGTTTTGATCAATGCATTCCGGCCAGAGTGAGATCGTGTTGTCCTTACATAATATCTATAATTAGATTGTGCTCAGAATTTGGAAAGCTGCATCAAGTACAAAAGAAGTTATAAATCACCAGCTTGGTGTCTGGGGAGAAGGCAGAGGGATCTAAAAACCATGAGCAGAATTAGCACCGGAATGAAGGCATTTTGAACTCGTGAGTTCGTCACAACATTTTCAGCAGCCAGTTGAGTAGTCAGGTCTTATGTGAGTGAGGGGTGGACCTTGGAGGGCACACACAAAAATCGTTTCTAATCCAACTAAGTGACATCAGACAAAGGGCACAAGGTATTCTGAAGGTCAGAAGAGCTTCTCTGACCCTCAGAAGCTTCAAATGGAGCAGCTCTTTTAAAACAACTTCATTGAGGTCTAGTTTCTGTACGTAATGGCTTTCACTTAGTGTTTTGAAAGAGGCAGAGATCTACAAAATTAATAGCACAACCAAGGTGCACAGTGTTTTCATCAACCCCAAAGCAGTCGCAGGCTGGGCCCCTTGCAGTTCCTCCTCCCTCCGCCCTTTCCTCCTTGGGGAACCACTGACTTATCTCTGTCACTGTGGATAAGCTGACATTTTCTAAAACCTCATACAGAAATCAGGGTATGTACTCGTTTCTGTCTTTTTTCACCGAGAATAATGACGCTGATTTATCCCTGTCACTTGTGTATCTGTAGTTGATTCTTTTTGATGGCTGAATGGTATTCTTTCTTATCGGTGATGGTCGTGGGAGTGTTTCCCTTCTTGTCTATCATATAAAGCTGCTGTTAACATTTGTGTAAATAGGTCAGGCGTGATGGCACATGCCTGTAATCCTAGCACTCCGATCACGGCAAGTTCAAGGTCTGCCTGGGCTACATAGCCAGTTAAGAGCCTGAAATGCCTAGGGAGACCTTGTCTCAAAAAACAAAACAGAAAAGTTGTGTAAATGTTTTTGTGTGGGCCCATTTTCACTTCCCCAAGGTTAGAATCTTGGTGTGGAATTGCTGAGCCATAGTGGTTGGTATATTCAACTTCACAAACTGCCACTGTTTTCTAAAGGTTGTACTGTTACACACTCCTATGCTAGCTGAGGATGAGAATTTGATTTTTCCACATTGTCCATTTGTGTATCTTCTTGGTGTACTTTAGTGTTTTGTCCACTTCTGAATTGGGTTTTTGAGTTTTAGAAGTACTTCATGTATTTTAAACATTAAATCCTTAGCAGATATATGATATACCCTTTCCCCATTCTTTAGGCTGTCTTTTCTTCATAATGTCCTTTGATGTACAATTTTGAGAAACTTTCTGATCCATTAGTCTTAGGGCTTTTTGTGCCATGCTAAGAATTCCTTGCCAAATGAAGTTATGGAGATTTACTCTGTATTTTCTCTCCAGAGCTTTACGGATTTAGCCTTCTAAGTGGTTGATTCACTGCAAATTTTTTGTGTACAGCTGAGGCAGGGACCCAGCTTCATTCGCTTGTGAAATGCTGTGGATGCAGCACCATATGACAAGGACAGTGTTCTTTCCTCCAATGGACCTGGCACCCTTGTCAAAAATAGACTGGAAAAGATTATTTTTGGCACTTTGAATTCCTTCTTTGTACTTACGACAGCATCACATTTATTTATTGAGCTACTATAGTAAGTTCTTTTTGAGACAGGGTCTCACTTTTGTAGTTCAGGCTGGCCTTGAGCTCAGCCTCGAACACACAGCATTCTCTTGCCTCTGCCTCCCAAGTGCTGGGGTTACAGGCATGAGCCACCGTGCCTAGCATTGTGGTATGTGGTACTGATTGCTGGTGGGCATGAGTCTCCACATCTGGTACTGTTGTATGTGGTTACCAGGGATCAAACCCAGGCCCTTGCCCTGGCAAGGCAGGCACTGGAATCACTGAGCTAAATCCCCAGACCCTATAGTAAGTGTTAAAGTTGGGAAGCATGGGCCCTTTGACTTTTCTTTTTTGTTTTTTTGAGACAGGGTCTCGCTTTGTAGTTCAGGTTGGCCCTGAGCTCAGCCTCAAACTCACATCACAGCAATCCTCCTGCCTCTGCCTCCCGAGTGCTGGGATTACAGGCGTGAGCCACCACGCCCGGCACTGTGGTATGTAGTACTGATTGCTGCTGGGGTGAGTCTCCACACCCAGTATTGTTATGTGGTTACTGGGGATTGAACCAGGGCCCTTGCGCTTGCAAGACAGGCACTGGAACCACTGAGCTAAATCCCCAGCCCCCTCGACTTTGCTTTTCCAACTGTTTTGGTTATTTGGGTGCCCGTTATGCCATATAAACTAGATGACTCCTCAAAACACAAACAAAAGTGACAAATATCACAGCTTTGGTGGAGACTGTATAGGTTGCTTTGGGTAGTTTTGACATATTAATATTCTCTCTCTCTCAGAGACAAAATCTTAAGTTGTTCAGCTTGGCCTTACACTTGCAAGCCTCCAAGGTATTTTATGTCTAACTTCAACACACATTAATTTTCTTACTGTCTTTTTTTGGCATCAGAGGAATTCAGGTCTCATAAAAAGAACAGAAATCTCTCTTTATAAAAGAGTATTCTGTAGGTAGGATAACTATTATGTCTTACTTAAATGACTGACAGGACTTACATGTAAACCATCTTGGACTGGCATTTTCTTGGTGAGAAAATTTTCAACTCAGGGCAATTCAGACTTTTAGTTTTGAAGAAGGTTCTTGCAAAAAATTTTCACTGCTGGAAAACCTGCTGGTTATGAATGCTACAAGTGCTAACAAGAAATGAAAAATATTGATTACTAGAGCTTGGCTGTGAGGAACGACTCCTGTCGTCGCCTGTGGTTTGCTGTGCAGGTGACCCTTTTACTCCTAACTGTATGATACATGATCAGAGAGAATGAGCTAGAGTCCCCCCCCCCCGAATAGTATTGCTCTTCAGTTTATCCCCCTGCAGTAAGTTTCTCTCCCCAGAGGTAACTCCGTAAGCTGGCAGCAAGCTGGTTTCTGCAGCTTGAGTGCAGGTACCTGTGGGCATCCTGCTGTCTGTGAGGGGACAGAGGGTGACACCGCTGCTCGTGGCTCTGCACTGATCTCAGCGCAGGAGCCACAGCTGAGTTTAGGAGGAGCTCTTCTTTGACCAGAGATAAGAGGTGACCGCAATTGCTGTACCTTATCTTTCAATAACTCATAGACGGGAGATTAAGTAGTATCAGAATTTGACAGGAATATCTTAATTTACTGTTGCTTTTAGAAGGCTGGCATATATGACTTAATATAAATTCTCACTTTGATGCTGTTAAGGCAGCAAATGACACTGGAGTTTGTGTTACAAATCCTAGATTCATCTTTATTCTTTTTTTTTTTTTTAATATGCTACTGTTGCTCTCTCTTTCTCTCTTTTTTGCTATGTTGCCCAACTGGTTCTCAAATTTCTGGGCTCAAGTGATTCTCTTACCTCAGCCTCGTTCTTACTCTTTTTGAAGATGAGGCAAAATGATAGGATAAAAAGTATAATGGGTTTGGGAGTTATTAGACTTGAGGGCTATTGTCTTCTCTTCGCTAGGCGAATAAAGACATAAACACTGCACAACAAACATATTACACAATTACGAGTTAATAATAATTAAGCACAAAGAAGGGAACAGATTATGTAGTTCATATCAGTAGAAAGATAAGCATTCAATTTCTCTTTTTTCTTTTTTTTTTTTAAGGTTTTTTGAGACAGGGTCTCGCTTTGTGGTTTAGGCTGGCCCTGAGCTCAGCCTCCAACTCACATCACAGCAATCCTCCTGCCTCTGCCTCCCGAGTGCTGGGATGACAGGCGTGAGCCACCACGCCCGGCACTGTGGTATGTGGTGCTGGTTGCTGCTGGGGTGAGTCTCCACGCCCAGTATAGTATGTGGTTACCGGGGATCGAACCCAGGTCCCTGTGCTTGCAAGACAGGCGCTGGAACCACTGAGCTGTATCCCTGGCCTCTCAATTTCTCTTTGTTTTGGGCACATTATGTCATGGGAGAGATAGGCAAAAGAAGTCAAAAAGTAGCCAGGCAGATGGTGCATGCCTATAACCCCAGCACTTGGTAGGCAGAGGCAAGAGGATCGCCATGAATTCAAGGCCAGCCTGAGTTACATAGTGAGACTCTGTCTCAAATAAAGAAGTCAAAAGCTAAAGGATTCCTTTGCTCATTTCCACTTTCCTCTTTTTTTTCTTAATCTTGCTACTCCCTCCCTGCTATTCTTGCTCTGTATCTTCCTGCCATTCAGCAAGATTAAACTCACACCTGTCTTTAAAAATAAGGCCAATTTTCAAATTTCAAATTCTTTGCACATTTATTACAGAAATTCATAGCTTGAGAAAGTAAATCTCCCAGAGGATTTTGATTTTCCAATATAAAATAATGTATTTTTAGAGTGAATTTCAGCTCCATGCCAGGCAGATGGGGTACTTCAGAAGGAGGGGAACTTGTAGAGATGCCCAAATAGATGGCTGTCTACTTGTGGGTCAGACCAACCACTGAAATTACTTTTGCTTTAAAGCAATTTTTTTCAACACCTAAGAGGTCAAATAAACTCACTGAGACATTTTGTTGGTACAGATTTTAAATTACAAGCTTGATTTGATACCCTCAAATACAGTCCTTAAGGGAAATTAGTTACAAATAGTTGTCAGTACTTTCAAGTGAGAAGAAATTACATTTTGGTAAAACTGGATGAATATTTTTATGTGTGAGATAACAATCCTTTCATCACCAGGTGGAATTACTCCAATTCATGCAATAAATGACTACGACATTTTAATAAGTCACTCTAAATTTTCGAGGTGAGATTTCGTGTCTATTTTAAGTCAAGGAATCCCTCTGCTCCTGAGCTAAGATCACTGTCCTGGAAGTGGTATGTGCACTGCGGTATCTGAGACACAGCCAGGCTGCTGATTAGCAAGGTGTTATCTCAATACTTTCATTCCCTGAAACCTTGAGTTTCAGAAAAACTGGCTTGGTGGTATGCAGATAACTGCAACACCAGGGATGACAAACGACTGACAGTAAACAGGAGGGAGATTTTAACTTCTTGACATACAGTTGACAGAAAAAAGGATCACCAAATTCTTGCAACCAGAAGTTATGAGGGTAAAGCAGAAAAAGGTTGTTTATAAACTTTTTAAAGAAGGCCCTTACAGGAGAACTGTGAGGGTCTTTTATGGAACCACATAAGCCAGTACCGTGGATGTGTTACATATTTTACATACAGTTTGAGTACAAATTCTTAAAATTTACAATAGAACATTAAAATAATCTTCTAATAAAATCAGCCTTAAGTATAAGGAATCTAAATTTCATTGTCTTGTACACTTCTAAATAAATATCTCTGATCTATAGCCATTGAAAATATTACATTTTATGGTGACAAGATAGAGACATGTCACACAGAATTATAAGTGAAAATGAAACATCAACTTAAAAATAAGCCTAGAAACACATTGAATTGAAATTACAGAAAATCAAAACACTAAGTACATTAAATTAAACAATCAAATATCTAGCACTGGGATAACCAAATACATGCTCAGCAACACATTTCCAACTTATATAAAAAGCCCTTTAAATTTTGTATAACTAGATAAATAAGCAAAAACACAAAGGGAGATACTGTGCCAGCCAGTAACAACTAGAAATCAATGTCTGCCTTTTTCTTTCAAATGAATCTATCAGAAAAAGAGGAAAGAATGATCATTTGCTAAAAAACTATAATAATTCATGTTTTATTAATGCTATCTATGATATAAAAAGTCAAAGCAAGGCTTCCAAAATACGAGAGCACTGTACCATATAGAAGGAAAGGCCACCTAACTGACAGATCTAAACAAAAACCAGACATTTGCCTATGATTGAATTTTTGCTGAACGGCCCCACTATTCAATCTAAATCAAGCCTATGATATTAATGAACACTCAAAAACATCTGAATGCATGATCTTCTAATACTGAATTACATATGATGACTTATGTTCACTTGCCCAAGTCCTGGCTTACTTTACGTAAGATCAGAAATAAAACATATATAGCAGGAATTACAGGATATTTATGTTCATATTCTGGGTTTTAGATTCTTACAGCATAATAGGTGCTCAGTAAGTGTTTGCTGAACTGAGTCTAGTGTTCGTCAGCTCAGGAAGCACTGTACCAGGATAAGACTGCTGCTGGAGACTAAGGGGGAACTCTTTAATTTGCCTTCAGGCCTGTGATTAACTTCTCCCTACTCAATGGAGTTAATTAACACAAATCTGTCACAGGTTTTCATTCTGGGGCCAATATTTCTATAATTTATCTATTCCACAATGAAGTTTTCTTCAAAGATTTGTGCCTGCACATCATAGTAAAGATAAAAGAATAAAGACAATCTTTGTTATTCTATGTTGGATATTTGCTTATGATAATTGCTTAAAGCACACACATACTCAGAAATGGAGAACAGGAACCGGAAACAAAGCAAAAAGCCTAAATCATACAGTTCTCAAAGTTAACTAAAAATAACACTGAAATCCTAAGGTAACCATTGTTGATCACAAACTTATTGTGCGATGGCTGGAAGCAATGCCCAAGGACTGAGAGAGGTAAGCCAGAAGTGTCCTTTCACTTTTAGCTGGATGAAGTACCTAAAAATAGTGCGGTTCCTGCGTATTCTGCTCAGTGTTCTCATTACATTCGGAAGCAGCGAAGAAGAGATGACACACTTGCTCCACAAACACTACTTCCTCGGTCCACAATGTTAGGTCAATATTTGCCTTACGTGGATTATTCTGAGAAAGTTCCTCTGCTCGCCACTTAAAAAGTGGCTGTTTCTGTCCTTGGGTCTTTGCTGGGAGGAAGGGGGAAATGTTTCATAACTCCTGAAATAAAAGCTGTTGAGAAAGTGTCACATCTTTTACTGTCACTGCCAGCATGCTTGTCCTCGTGAATGGTGCTAGGAGAGGTGGACCCAGTGTTTAAATTGTGCCATTCCCTGCAGCAGCTTCGTGTAATAGAAGTCCACATTGTCTGCAAAGTCTGTACAAACAGGGGACTCCATGTTCCCCACAGCGCAGTATAATGCAGTTCCTCCAACACTAAGGAAAACAGTTGCTATGCACAGCAAGATCAGTAAAATACAGGAGCCACCTCCAACTTCATCTGCAAACATGAGAACAGACAGGGGTTAGATTTTCATCAAAGTGGAAATCCTAGTACCTGCTGTCTTCTCCCTGATTAAGAAATGGTAATGGAGTGCTTCTGTTAGTCCTGGAGACCAGGACGCAGCCGGTGAACATGTGCAGCCCATGACTCAGCAAAGATCCGCAGCTCACTTACTACCAAGATTTACACTGGTGAAGCTGTGGACGCTGAAATTAAAATGAACGTACTTGTCCAGTGTGTATCACTTCCCTGAGGAAGGAGAGATGGCAGCTCCTCTACCGTGCGCTCAGTGTGACTTCACTGCACCACTGCAGCCTCACGGTTCTGGTCCTGTGGGAGTTCCCAGCACGGGACTAACTTCAGTAAAGTCAGTTTTATATTCAAGAGTAAAAATACCCTTGGCATGGATCCAAGGGCTCCCTAGTGTGAGTCGCTATCTTATTTAGTGCTGAGGGAAAGCTCTGGCTGGCGTACTGATTTCTTTTTATTTTGCTTAGCAACTCTGTAGATTTGTTTTTATAAAAAACATCCATCCCCATCATTCTTTCTATATTTAGGAAAATAACTGTTCTCAGGTTGTAAATTTCAATGATCATTCACAATTTAAAAAAAATAAAAATATTTTAGAAAAACTGAGCAGTTTTATGATATGCAGTACAAGGAAGATGTGTGGAGACCTTTTGGGAAGGTAACTTGGTAATATCACAGTTTAAAATGAATTTATTCTTCAGACTGATGCTTTAGGACATGAAATACTAAATGCAACACTGAGCCAGGTGCAGGCCAGGTGCAGGCCAGGGCTGTCTCAGGCCCCATGGAGCACACGGTCTCGATGTTTAGCACAGCAAATCCATTTTTAGGAACTATTCTACAGAGTTCTGCCACACATATAATAATATCTATAAGTCTGGTCACTGCAGCACTTTGTTATGATAAAAATCTGCAAAGAATCCAATTAGTCCACTTACAGTGGAACAGTTTGATTGTGAGACATTTATATAATGGATCACTACACAAATGTTTAACAGGCTAAAGTATACTTAATAAGTTATTTCACAGAAGGATGTACATGATTGTTGATCAGATTTTTAAATGAACATAAGGAACTTATGTTTTAAAAAACAAGACATGTTTATGTGCCAGTGTGTGTGCACACAGATAATTACACATATACACAGAACACATTGTAGAGAATATAAACTTCACCCAGTACACAAGGAAGGACAGTGAAAGCCTGTGGGACTTACACCTTTCATTTTATATTACTCTCTAATTTCTTTTGTGATTAGCAAATAGTATTTTTATGATAAATTTTATAAAACTTAATCTATACAAGTAGATTTTATTTGGAAGCTTTTATAGTAATACATGGAATAAAATCTCCTTGTAAAAATTAAAGCGCAAAAGTAACTAAGAATCTAATTCTCCCCTTTCAGAAGTCAACACTGTTAAAGTTAGTGTATATCCTAGACAAAACATAAATGATTTCAGAACTTTTATTAAAATGCAATTACATATTCACATGGCTCTGTGACTTATATTTAAAAACAGAGCAAAGGAGAAATCACTGAAGAAAATATACTTCTAATTCATAAGTATTTTCCACCATAAAAGAGGAAAATGAAACAAACTAAATGCAACACTAAATGAGCACTAAAAATAAAACAGAAATAGCAAACTCACTTTAAAAGAAAAAGAACGACTAGAGTAAGAAAAAAATGAGCGCTCCACATTGCAGACTTCCTATAGAATAGGTAGACCATGAATTCAATTTTTTACTTGCTCACTTACTTGAGCAAAAGTGTTTCAAAGTAATTTAAGATGATGGTTTCATTTTGTTTCTTTCTGAGATGACAAAGCAACTAAATTCATATGCCAACTAAATTCAAATTCATTACAAATCCTCTTAATAAACGATGTATCAGAGCCTCGGCCTCCTAGTATAGAGAGTAATTCATTCATTCAGCAAATGGTTAGGCCCAGAACGGAGCAGTTTACCTTGATCCAAATTATCATCTATTTCTTGGAATCTCACTCTTCGCTTAGGTAGTTTCTGCTGCATTTGGGCAGGATGGTCTCCTACAGAATCATTCCTCTTCTTTAGTATAGACACCAGTCCTTCAGCAGGAACAACCTGTCAGAATTTTAAGAGCCAGTTGTCATATTAAGGCAGGATGCTCCAATGTTACTTTACATGTAACTGCAAAAAGGTTAATTCAACAGAGAATATGAATCTTGTAAAGTGTAAACAATTTCTATCTGAAAATAAAACCACAATTATCTAACTTCTCCTTCCACGCAGGTGACTGTTAGCTACAGAACTTTAAACCCACAACATCTCTCGACCAGGGACGGATAGTGGGAACAGGACGCAGCACAATGGGCAGCAGAAGACTGCCCTAACTACCTTCCTTTGTAGCTCAACTTCCCTTCAGGTCATCTGTAAAATGATCACTTACAGTCTCCCTTGTTTAATTATTAATGGTGGGTTTATTTTTTACAGAAAATTTAACAGGATACAAGTCAAGCCCTTCATCTACATATCATAAAGGATCACTTTTGGGCTAGAATGATAGAAATGAGAAACTGCAACAGACCACAAAGCCTAGTATATTTACAATGTGATCCTTCATGGACGAAGTTTGCTGCCAAAAACCTCTTCAGCCCTCACTGCTAGTCCTCTGTTCTGCCTTCTGCGTTTCATTTCAGCTACCTCCTTCCCTCCTCTGCCATACTTAGTTGGAAGCAAAAACAAAAATCTTTGCCATTTAGGAGCTAAACAAGTCCAAGGTGGGGAAAGGAACAGCCATTCACAGAAGCTGACTTGTGAGTGGCCTGCTGACATCAAGCTAGAGGTGAGGACACAGACGGCACTGTGGCCTCCACACGGCACGACAGTGACTTGCTGGATAAGATCACTCTAAGCGGAGGTCTGCCTGCTATGTCATTGATCTGACTGAGGGGATAAAATGCTTAATGTGCTTGTCAATTCTAGTCGTTGTAATATGCTATGTATAAGGATTACAGATCCTGTTAGTTCTTTTTATAACTCGGGCCTTTTAGAGCCAAATAATTCCAGAGAGTCTGCTATTTGGCTTCTCTGAACATGGATCTAGAGAAACCATTATCTGAAAAGCAAAAACAAAAACAAAAAAATCAATAAGCCAGCAATTTATTCTTTTTATAGGAAATATATATTTCATGTGTCCTTGCTCTGAAAAAATGAAAGTACTTTAGTAACAGTAAAATGGCAAGTCCAACTATGCAAAGAAAAAGTCTTTGAAATCTCTCTTGAGAAAGCAGTAACATTGAGAACTCCTTCGTACAACAGGGAACAATAATTTTATGAGCACGTGACTGGAACTGAGAAGAAAAGAAAATCTAGTTAAGTTTCTAAAAAGAAAGAGATGCAAAACAAAGTACTTTTAGTGAGTATGTAACTACTACTACTGAAGATGTATCATTGATATTGTACTTTTGTAAATGTTACAAGGGAGAAGGGACTGATAGATTTATCCATTATTTTCTCCATAAAGTAAGGTTACACATTTATCAACAGTGAATTCACCTACCATAGGAGTTTATTATTTGAGATGGGGTTTGACTATGTTGTCTGTGTTGGTCCTAAATCCAAGACTCAAGCAATTCCTGTGCCTCAGCCTCCACAGAGCAGCTGGACTGCAGGCACGTCCCACGGAACCAGCCACCCAGGAAGGTTTTTATGTTCTGGGTTTTTTTTTTTCATGTATTATTGGCCCTAGGGCCTTGTGCATGCCAGGCAAGTACTCTACCATTGGGCTATACTCTCCAGCCCAAGTGAGCCAAGATGCTGGGGCTTTTGTTCATTTTATAATACTGAGGGTCAAACTCAGGGATGCCCTACCACTGAGATAAATCCTTAGTCCTTTTTTATTTTTTGTTTTAAGATAGGGTAGGGTCTTCCTAAGTTTCCCAGGCTGGTTTTGTGATCCTCTTGCTTCTGAGTAACAGACTACAGATGTGTGTCACTGTGCCGTTTTAACTTAGGAAAAACAGTCCTATCAAGAACAGTTCTAAGGATGGGGATTTAGCTCAGTGGTGCAACAAGCACAAGGTCCTGAGTTCAATCCCTGGGACAAGGGGGCGGTTCTAAGAATGAGCCCCAGAGTGGAATTATTGCTAATCGTTGTGATAAGAATTGAGTCTATAAATTCAAGAAATAAATCAAACAATATCAAAAGAACAGATAAATGGATGCTGACAGAAATTCCTGAGGTCCTCTGGAAAGGCACAGAATGTGCTCCTTGGGCCTTGTGCTGACCTAAGGGCAGCAGGTGATGGGTCCCTCCCTCTGTTCCGGCTCAGTCGAGTGTTTGGCTCTGCAAGCCCCACTGCTAAGGGACACGAGCCTTCTGGGTGACTTCATCTTATTTACTATGGAAAAAATTTTGAAACAAGACAGAAAGCGACAGCATATGAGAAATTATAGTTGTATGGATGGATCACATTTTGTTTGACCTTTTTCCCTCTCATGCCTTAATTCTTGGGTAAAATTCTAAGTTTACTCCTTTTTTTTTCCCTCATTCAAAATTTTTGCTTCAAGAAAGCCTGCCCCCATAGCTGGGGGCTGGGGATTTAGCTCAGTGGTTCCAACTACTGCCTTGCAAGGACAAGGTCCCTAGTTCGATCCCTGTTAACCACATACAGCAATGCCAGGCATGGTGACTCATTCTCACCAGCAATCAGTACCACATACCACAGTGCGTGGTGTGGCAGCTCACGCCTGTAATCCTAGCAGTCAGGAGGCAGAGGCAGGAGGATTGCTGTGAGTTTGAGGTTGAGTTCAGGACCAGCCTGAAATATAAAGTTAGACCCTGTCTCCAAAAAAAAGAAAGAAAGCCTGCCCCTGTGTCTGAAGCAAAATTCTTTTACAATTGTCTTCTGGTCCTATCACCTGGAGAACAAGGGACAATAGAACAAAGCGGAGGCGCAGGAGACTCCAGCCAAGGAGGAACTCAGGTCAGGAGGTGACACGTGGATTTGTGCATTTTTGTTTTTGCAAGAGCTTAGAAAAGAGGTTCTGGTCCTATTCCTAATACCCAAGTCTCCTTATTGTTTCAGGGAACTGGAATAATAAGAGTGAGAAATGATGGGGGGGGGGTTTGCTTTCATTCCATAGCTGAAAGGCAAGTAAACCAAAGTAGGTCCTGGTCAATCTTGGTAATTAGAGAATCACTATAAGAAACTAAGGATGGGCCTGAGATTGTAGCTCAGTGGCACCATATCTGCCAGGCAAGCACAATGTCCTGAGTTCGATCCCTGGTACCAAAAAAAAAAAAAAAGCTAAGTGTTTCTAAATAGATCAGGCAACTGATTTAGAACACATAGCAACATGTCTACTTCAAACTACTCTGTAAAGATCATGTCTCTATACTCATTGACATAATGTCCAAATCAAGGGACAAATAATTTCACCTGATTGAGGGAGCATCGATCGTGTAATCTTAGTACTCTGAGAGGCTGAGGCTCGAAGATCACAAGTTTGAACCCAGCCTGCACAACTTAGTGACTTAGTGAAACTAAGTTTCTAAATTAAAAATGAAAAAAAGGTCTGGGGATATATAGCTCAATATGAACGCCTTGAATTCAATCCCCAGTACCAAAAAAAGATGAAGAATTTTAAATAAAGTAACTAATTATTCTTTGGTGCTAGGGAGTAAAGGCCAGGCCTGATATATGCTAGAAATGAGGAAGACTTTTAAAGTCTCAAAAATACAGCTTTTAATAAAATCAATTTTTAAAAATCAAGATAATACATTTAATTTCCCAATTCAATTAGCAAATTGCTCTCATACCCAAACAAAATATACTGAAGACAAAAAGAATGGCTGAGCTATAATTAAAGTAATTGTTACTGGTGATACTCAATGAATAAATGTACAGTTTTAAAAAACCCCATCTATCCTAGACCTCTATATGTGCAAATAAATAGTTTTTCTTGTTCTTCTCCTCAAACATCAACCATCTTAAACAGTATAAACAAAATTGTTTTGCAGTTCCTAATAAGACAAGGAAAACATTCAGAACATAGTTATTAGAAGTGCTTTTAGAAGTGCCTCCTGCCAGGATTAAAGGAGAAAACAGACACTAAACGTTTTTTATTTTTTAGTGGTCCAGGCTTACTCAGTCGAGAGCTTCAAGGCTGGTAAATCTGGAATGAGATCACGTGCTCGAAAACTGACTTGAAAATGAACATTCATAAATCATCTCAGCTCATTACAGGCACCTAAAATGCCAATGATTTCACTTTAGAGGTACACGTCAGATTCATCCCTAGTACTCCGAGCTAAAACAAAAACACCAGCTGGCGAAGTAGCTCAGTGGCAGAGCACTTCTCTTGTCTGCACAAGGAAGGACCTTGCATTCCACCCCTGGCAAGGGCAAAGCCAAAAAATAGGTAAAAACAAGTGATCAACCAAAAAATAGGTAAAAACACTGCTTACGGATTGTGTAGGTGGCATAATGAGAACTATCCTTTACTGAATGTGCACACTGTCTTTACGTATAGTCATATTCAATCTCCAGACCCTTTTACAGCTTTTGTTAACCCTACTTTACAAATGAAGAAGCTAGATGTAAAAGATCTTGAGCAAGCTGATTAAGCTTGCAGTATCACTGAGTTTGAACACAAACTCAAGATTAAACCTCTTATTATTTCCCTAATGTGAAAAGGTGTTATTTTTCATGAATATTAATATTATCATTGTCATATGTTTTTGTTATAACAAAAGTGAGATGAGCAGAACTTTCAAATTAGACGAATATCATCTTTATCTTTGCTTTTCCAACCTAACTTAGACCTTTACCGGAAATTCTACACTTACCTAGCTCTCCAGGTAAGAGATACTGAAATAGGAAAAAGATGGACCTTTTGTAAAAGGGAAGGAGACCAAGAGATGGAAGGAGAAGGGTGGGAATGAAAGGGTATGAAAACAAAAGAATTAAGATGTACTGTGAACTTGTATCAACCATCCATAAGGAATATAAACATTACGTATTGCAAACAGGTAGTAATTTTTTTTAAAAAAGAATAATACTTTCTTATGTATTACTGGCTGTGGTACCCAATGCCCATAATGCCAGCTACGCTGGAGGCTGAGACAGGAAGATCACAAATTCAAGCCCAGCCTGGGGAACTTAGCCAAGACCTTGTCTCAAAATAAAACTTCAGAAAAAGGCTAAGATGTAGCTCAGTTATCAAGAGATTGACTAGCATGCTCTAGGTTCAACTGTCAGTCCTAAGGGTGTGTGCGTGCTCTGTTAATTTGAACCATTAGCTAAATTTGTCAATCAAAAGACATGGGGGAGGGGTAAAACTGGATGAAAGACCTTTTGTGGATGCAGATTAATGACATGGTCACTACTACAGCGGACAGAAAGGACAACAAGGCAACAGCTGTGAGAAGAAAAGCCATCTTCCATAAAGAAAGGCAGTGGTCCTCTTAGAGCTACAAAGGGGACTCGTAGAGCAGTGCAGGAAGAAGAGAGCGCAAAACAGGAAAAACAAATCGTGATGAAGTATATCAATGTCCAATATTTTCAAAATTAAGCAGAACAGGTTTCTGTTTAAATAGTTTTATAATGTATGCTTGTAGATCAGGCATGATCTTATATTTTTATAATTTGTTTTGTGTGCTGAGATAATTTATTAGGTAAAAAATAGGGAGAGAAATGGTAAGAATGTCAGATACCATGACTTTTTCATTTCCAGAAAGTTCAAGTTGTTTAAATAGCTGCTTGTTCCTTTACTTTACCTCCCTCCCACCCTGCTCCTGAAATTACCTCGCAGCCCTTACCAATATTTCAAACTTTGTATTTTATATTAATTTGTTTATCTTGTGTCTCTACCTCAAGAAAACAAGCTTCAGGCCGGGAATATAGCTCAGTGGTTCCAGCGCCAAGTGCAAGGGCCCGGGTTGGATCCCCGGTAACCACATAACAATACTGGGTGTGGAGACTCACCCCAGCAGCAATCAGCACCACATACCACAGTGCCGGGCGTGGTGGCTCACGCCTGTCATCCCAGCACTCGGGAGGCAGAGGCAGGAGGATTGCTGTGATGTGAGTTTGAGGCTGAGCTCAGGGCCAGCCTGAACCACAAAGCGAGACCCTGTCTCGAAAAACCTTAAAAAAAAAAAAAAAAAAGAAAACAAGCTTCATTTGTGTTCACGGCTGCCTCCCCAGTTGCTATCACATGTACTCGATAAATATGACAAAGAGTAAATGAATGTACAAAGGGAGAATGCAGAGGACTGCGGATGTAGCTCAGTGGCACTGCGCCTGCCTCACAAGTGTAAGGTTCCGGGTTTGATCCCCGGTACCAAAAAAAAGAAAAAAAAAAGAACTTGAATATAGACAGGACCTAGCATACTCTTATTTGAAAATGAAGTTTTGCCTTGAACATAATCAAATACAAATCTGTTCTTAAAAGCTGTTTTTCTAAGTTAACTGTGGGCAGCCTTACTGAGTAGAATGGCTACTTACAATGGTCTGTGTTGATTCTCTACAGAGGCAAAGGTATATTTAGTAGGATCCCGACCTTTAAGGGATTGTAATTTTCTACTGAAGACAGTTTGTGTAGGATCATTTGCTGGGGAGGAAATGCAACAAAGGATAGTGAAACTTACTAAGTGGCTGTTGGAAAAGACCGGGAGGAGGCAGTAAAGGTAAGTGTTTTAAAAAGTTATTAAAAGGAAAAAGAAAGATGAGTGAAAGAAACACGAGTCAAAAGATGCATTAATTGCCAGGTATGGTGGCTCACGCCTGCAGTCCCAGGACCCGGGAGGCCGAGGCAGGAGGATTGCTGAGAATTTGAGGCTGGTCTGGGCTACCTCGTGAGTTCAGAGCCAGTCTAAACTACAAAGTGAGACCCTGTCTCAAAAAACTGAAAAAGAAACAAAGCAAACAAAAAGAGATGCCTTAACTAGAAAATTTAAAGGATAGGATAAAAACAAAAGGCAAAGACAACAGCATCTGGCACAAATTAAAAACAGACAGTTGGGGCACAGCACTTGCCCGACCAGTACAAGGTCCTGAGTTCAATCCCTGCTATTAGAAAAAAAAAAAAAAAGCATTTTTTTCAAAACAGGCAATCCCTGAGTTTTCTCTTAGACACCTACCTAAATCCCAGATCCACCATAAACACTCGTGTTACTGGAAGTTTCCATTTCTTCTCTTGTAAGGAAGCTGGAGTTCTCCTGCTTTCCGTGAAACAGCCACAGTGAACAGAAACACCGACTGCTGCTCTTGTCCAAGACTCACAGCTATCCATGCAATTTCATACAACACTACTGCTTACTGCAAGCTTGGCTCTCAAAATGATGAGGGAACCAACAGCAGCTAATCTTAAAGTAACCTCTCTGATTTCAGAGATGTAGTCAAGACCTAGTTACCTCAAGTGATAGGAGTCAAGAATGAAGATCAGATGGAAGTCAGTTAGGCAGTTAGTCAATTAGGTTATTTCTCTGAAGACAAAGCCAACTGCAAGTTTGGGCTGTCACCTTTCTCCCCACTAGACAGTGCAGGGTTATACCCTCCCCTATGTTCTATTCCATGTGCCATAAGGAGACCTGAAGACATCTAAGTATACACTGCTAATCTAGACAGAGAACAGGGGAAGATGAGCTGTCTTCATCCAGATAAAACGTTCCAAGCATGAGCGACGTGGCTTCTTTATCAGCTTTTAGAAATAACAAAATCAAGTACGAAAAATCACTTCACTCTGAAGCCTTTGGTTTGTTAAATTCATATGGATTACTTATATTAACAGGAAAGACTCTAAATAAAATTTTACTGAAAACACAAAACAAAAAGTTTTTGGATTAAATAGTTCTAATATTTGTACTTAAATTAAAAAAATTGTTAGAATCTAATTTTCAAAACTCTAAAATTAGAGTATGCGGATGTAGTACAGTGGCAAAGAATTGGCCTTGCATGTACGAGGCCCTCAGCCTGAGCCTCAGTATCAAAAACTGGAAAAAATAAAAATAAAAATTTTATGTTTGCACTTACAACCAATCTATTATTACCTGCATATTTGACTTAACCTCAAACCTCATTCTTAAGGTAATGTATTCAGAAAGCAGGAAGCACTAGTGACTCTTAGTTCTGAAATCTAGAAACTATTTGCTGGGCTAGGAGGTGGCTCAGAGGCAGTATTTGCTTACTATGCCTATGGCCAAGGTTCAGTCGCCAGGCCTGGCCACAATAATACAAAAGGCTGTTTTGCTGAAAAAGTTAGGCAGATTTTTTAAATCTCAGAATACAGAAAGGAGTAAGAAAGCAGAAAGTAAATATTTAATAATCTATTTAGCATTATGACAGGACAGTAAATTAGTTTTGTTAATCATGTGTAGCTCTGAGGGTTCCTAAAACAGACAAACTTAAAAGATGACTTTTCAGAATAAGAACCATTTATGTATTGATGTCACAGAAAGAGGTAACTTTAAGCTTTAAGTGCATATAATTTCACAGGTGACTGCTCATGGTAGGAAAACAGACAACTGCGTAAGTCTGAGGAAGGAATATTCCATTTAGTTGTAGACTACATTAACAGTCTGACAACTTCTTGCACAAGAGGTCTTAAAATAAGCAAGAAGATAAATACTGCTGGTATTGCTCTTCTGTTAGCTCTATTTACATTTTTAAACTGTGTTTGAACTTGATGTGTACATATACCTCACTGTTTTATAGCTGAGGCTATAGCTCAGCAGGAAGACTGTTTGCCCGCTATGTGTGTGAAGACCTGGGTTCAATCCCCAGCACTGGAAGTGCAGGACTTTTTGCTATATTCAAAATACTGTACGACTATCACTCATTATGTTTCCAAACTTTGTAATCATCCTAAATAGAAACTCAGTACTTACTAAGTAATATCAAAAATTTTTACTAAGAAGCAAAATCACAATCTGTAAAGGAGAACTTATAAATAAAGTCTAGTGGTCTAGTTAAAATAAACAGGGCCAAAGTGCTTCACTATCCTGTCTTGTGGTTAAAAAAAAAGAAAGAAAACTCATAGTTTATTAAGAACACACAAAAAATGGCAACAAAGAAAGCTAGTAATACAAGAGTTAAATTATCTTAGGAAGCTTTTTACAGAGTTCATTTCACAAGAGTTACTTGCTTTTGCATTTTCTCCTAAAGTTATTGGCTTTTTTCAATGATAATGCAAATTCAGTCATTCTAAACAGGATTAAAAAACAAAACAACAACAACAACAACAAAAACAAGGCAAAAGAAAGGTAGCTGGTCCCCTGTCAGAGGAGCTGGGGTTAGAGAAATGGAAAGGTACTTCAGTAGATTAACTGGTGCAGTCAGTACTGGGACTGAAGCTTCTGCCTCTGCTCTTCCCACCACACCAGAACACCTTGGTGAGGCTGCAGCTTGGTTATTGTCTTTATCTCTTTATTCTACTATCAGACAAAAGACAGTGGAACTTTTTCCTTGATGATTTATAGAGTTTCTTATTTTACTTAATAGCTTAAATGTTCATTTACTATGTCCCTGTCTAGTTGTATTTTAAAATAATTCCTATATTCTGTTAGCTTTAGGGAACTTTAAAAATATACTAACAATAGAGACACAGTGAGTATACACATAATTTATCTCACAGATGTATAAAAATAAAAATGAGATTTTCTTATTAGAATGCGACTAATCTTATCTTCATCATACTTCCTGGGAATATCAAATAACAGTCACAGGACTATCAATAAAATGATTTCACAATAATGTACACTATATCTCGAGGCATGCAATATATCTTCTTGATGTATAAACAATGATTAAAAGTCATCTTATTCATACACATAAATAAATAAAATCAGTAATGATTAAAAGTTGATATTAACTAGAATTTTTACCTTATATTTGAAGTCAGGGAAATTTCTGAAAAAGGGTAATATTTTGTACCAACATTAATTATTAAAATTTCATTTTACTTTAAATTGTACCTCATCTCTGATTTACCTCTGCAATTTCTATCCTTTTGGCAAGATCATCAAGGGAAAGACAGCTATCATCAGAAGGCAGACTCTCCTGTAGACTGTAGGACGCTTCTTCAGGAGAAAGATCCTGAAGGAGATCAGAAT
This sequence comes from Petromus typicus, assembly GCA_004026965.1. Taxonomy (NCBI): domain Eukaryota; kingdom Metazoa; phylum Chordata; class Mammalia; order Rodentia; family Petromuridae; genus Petromus; species Petromus typicus. The sequence continues at coordinate 35,377 of PVIR01016116.1, forward strand.
CATCGTCTTGGTTATCTTCATAGGAAAGAGAATCTTCAGTATCTTTTAAGCATCCTTCCAAAAGGCTATTCAAATAGTCTTCTGTTTCCTTATTGATTTGATCTTCCTGATCTCCCTTTTCCTCTGGGGCCATATACACTGGACACAGTGTACTTAAGTCAGAGATTTTATTATTTTCATAAAGTACATTCTCAGAGCCAGTCTCTGAGTCAGTCTGACCCTGTGGAGATTTTCCATCACTGTCTGTGAGATCAGGTTGCTGTAGCTCATTTAATTCATTGTTCTCGGGTTGGTCTGTAGGCAATGCCTCAGAAGTACTCCGAAGAGGCAAACGAAGTTCTTTTCTTTGAGTCTGTGAATATTTACCCTCAGAAATCAACACAGGAGGAATGTGGTCACAGCCTGGTAAGATCAACGGCTCACTGGAGACTGACACTTGAGGGGCGTCCGCAGTGGCCTCTATTGTGGTCACAGCTGGGCAGTCCTCTGTGGGAGCCTCCTGCAAGCGGCTGCTGTTCTCACGAGGGTTCTCGGCAGAGTCCGGCCCTGACCTGCTCCCAGCTGTCTCCGAGGACTGGGTGTGGAGCTCCAGCGCGGCTTTGTCGCTGCGTTGTGGCTCCTCCGTGTGGTCCTTCCCTGCAGTGACTGGAAGGCTCAGGGAGTCTGCCTGCCTGTCCATCTGATGGAAGCTGGCACCACTCTCCTGGGGCTCCTCTTTATGCTGGCTTTCTACACTTGGTTCCGGGCCAGGACAAATTTCTCTCTCTGAAGATGAAGGAAAATAAGCTGTTTTAAAATTCCAAACAATGCTTTGTAGAGAGGGGAAAAGAAGAAATTTAAGACACTGTAGTAAGTGTAACACAATATTCTAACAGAGAAAATGGAAATTCTGTCTGTTGCACTAGGTATTTACTAAACACCTAAAATATTTAGTAAATAATCTTAAACATTTAAAAATTAAGACTATTAAAAAGCTTGTTAACATGAACACTTGAGTATTATATTTGGATGTAATTTTTCAAAGGTTTTTTTTTTTGACATTTTGACCTTCTACACTTAATATATTTACTGGCCATCAGATTTAAATTATGTTGGAAAAATTATTTTCATTATATTTAAGACATGGCATAGACCTGGCCAGTGATGCGTGCCTGTGATGCTGGCTATTCAGAAGTAGGAGAGCTCAATTTTGAGGCCAACTTGAGTAACTTAGTAAGACCTCATCTCAAAACTTAAAAATAAAAAAGAGTTCAGTGTAAAGGTCATGGGTTCAGTACCCAGTACTGGAAAAAAAAAAATCAAAAACAAAAACCCCACATGACATAATACGTAAGTATTTTTACTATTCAAAATGTAAAAATATTGGTCTCAGAGGCTAAGGATGAAGCTCAATGGTACAGTACTTCCCTAGCATGTATGGGACCCGGAGTTTAATCCCAAGCACCACACACACACACACACACACACACACACACACACACACACACATGCGCAATGCGCACACATGTATATGTACACACACGCATGCATATATACAGAAAATACTGGTCTGGTCTACTAACACTAAAGGGACAATAGTCTGTTCTGTTCAAATTTGAAGGTACGTGTTCACTTCAGTAGCAGGCATAGGAACAATACAGAGAAGATTAACATGGTCTCTGAACAAGGATGACATGCAAATTTGTGAAGTGTCCCTTATACATATACAGCCTCTCCACAAGGAATGAAATCATATGTAGTACAAATGTATATAATAAAAAATGAAAC
>PVIR01016117.1:0-37233 GCA_004026965.1 Petromus typicus
AGATGAAAGCTTCCAACACTGAATTCAGAGAAAGAAGAGGTCTGAGGGATTGAATTTGGGAACTATAACATTTTGAAGTCAAGAAAATGAAGAGTAAGCTGAAAACTATACTGAGAAGGGGCAACTAACTAGATGACAGAAAACCCAAGAAAATGAGGCATGCTGAAATGAAAGTCAAAGAACAGCCATTTCCAAGAGAAGGTTTGGGTCAGTGAGATCATGTCCTGCTCCTAAGTCAAGAAAGCTGAAGAGGGCCAGAGATTTAGCTCAGTGGTTCCAGCACCTGCCTTGCAAGTGCAAGGGCCCAGGTTTGATCCCTGATAACCACATACAACAATGCCAGGTGTGGAGACTCATGTCCACCAGCAATCGGTACCACATTCCACAGTGCCAGGGATGGTGGCGCTTGCCTATAATCCCAGCACTTGGAAGGCAGAGGCAGGAGTATTGCTGTGAGCTCACCTGGGCTACATAATGAGCTCAGGGCCAGCCTGAACTACAAAAAAAAAAAAAAAAAAAAAAAAAAAAAAAAAAAAAAAAAAAAAAAAAAAAAAAAAAAAAAAAAAAAAAAAAAAAAAAAAAAAAAAAAAAAAAAAAAAAAAAAAAAAAAAAAAAAAAAAAAAAAAAAAGAAAGAAAAGGAAAAAGAAGAAGAAGAAGAAGAAAGAAAATAAATGGGAACCAACCACTAGGTGCAGAAACATGAAGATCATTGACAACTTGGACAAGATTCATTACAGAAAAGTAGCAGAGATGAAGATGTGCTGAAGGTTAGTTCCAGAGAAAACACGAAAAGAAGAGAAGCTCTGGACACAGCAAATATAGACAACTTTTCTAAGATATTGTTGTATTTGGAGCCAAGAAATAGGGCAATAATGGATGCAAGAAGCTGGGTAAGGAAAGTTATGGGTACTTTTTCTATTGATGAAAATGATTTGGTAGAGAGAAGAAATTGGATCGATAGCAGGCAGAGGCTCCCTTCCAGCAGTAATAACATTCCATTACTTTCTGTGAGTACCTAATAATTCTGACCATTTTGTCTATCTTCATAAGAAGAAAGACTGTGGGCTAAATTTCCACAGATAAAATGAGATTTATACAGATTCAATGTATTAAAACTTTAAACATCAGTGGGGCATTACAACTTCAAATTTCATTTGAGACAGGCTGTAGAGACAAAAATATAAGGCAACGTATTTAGTGTGGATCTGTTGGAAGAACAGAACAAAATAGAAGTGATACTATGGAGGGGAGGGGACAGTTTCACAGAAAAATAAAAATGGCCAGTAGATATATGAAAAATATTTTCACCTCACACAGAAACATTGCTCAAAACAACAATTTTACCTATCGCATTGCCAAATTTGCAAATGCTTGACAGGGAAAATCCAGTGTTGCTAAGTATATGTGTGGTAAGTGTATAGAAAAACAGACACTCTTAGAAGAGAAGTAGTTTTAGTCTTCAGAATGGAGCCATTGAGAAGCTGACAAAGAGGAGCAGGAAATGGCATCCCATGGGAAAGTAGAGACAGGAATGTCAGGTATTTTATCCTAGTGACAAGAACGTGACTAACACAAATCCTCTTTGCCATGATCTGCTGTGAGGGTTTCTGTGGCTCCTTGCTCCAGAAAATTCTACAGTGTATCAGGAGCAGATCGATTTTCTCCATGCTGTAGAGAGCTGCTCTTTCTTTTTACAGTGGGTATATGTGTATTTGTGAAAAAATAAATCTAAGCTATTGAACAACATAATGGTTTTGCCGGGATCCAGAAGCAGCTATCTCACTGATAACTGAATATATTTAAGAGCCTTGGAGAGGTTCCTATGTTTTGGGGGCAGAGAAGAAGGGAGACCAAATCTCTTCAGAATCTGTGGATCCAAATTTAACAGACAATCTTTGGGGCAAATGTTCATACACACAATAGGTTTTGCTCCATCTGCAGGACTCAAAGTCTCCAGAACTTTAACCATCACAGGTTAAGACCAGTGAGATATGGGGAGCAGATGATGAATCTGAGAAACAGCAGCCCAGGAGAGGGTTAGTGGTCCCACATTCATGTCCTTGTGCTGGGCGTTGAACCTAGAGCCTTCACTAGACCACATCCTATCTCTGGGTTTTTTTTTCTTTATTGAACTTACTGGTACTTTTTAGGTATACATTATGATCACATTCATTATTGAGAATTTGTACTTGTATATGGATTCTTACTTTTTCCCATTCTCCTGCCCTCCCTTCAACACTTCTACCTTCATCTCTTTAATTTGTTATTTTGAGAAAGGTCCTCACTAAGTTGGGCAGGCTCAGCTAAGTGATCCTACTGCTTCAGTCTCCCAGTGTTAGGATTATAGGCCTGTCCCACTACACCTGGCGTGAATTTGAAATTGATCTAGCTAGTTAACAGCTACCCAGAAGATCAGTTGTGAGACACTCTGGACTTATGCTGTCTCATTTTTAACCTGGAGATGACAACTGCATTAATTTCAGACCACCGTGCAAACATATGAATATGTATACAAAGCTCTAGGGCCTGCACCTGGCACAGAAGAGGAACAAAGCAGATGTGGCTGCTGTTGCGAAGGGCTGTTGTCATTGTTAAGTACTATGTTTCATGGACACTGACAGTAATACAGCTACAAAAACTGCAAAGGGGGCTGAGAAGCAACCACGTTTTCCTGGCTTACACCACTCCCACCCCACCGTACCAATACCACAATCCTAAAGATAGAGAGGAAAATTCTTACCTCAAAAGCTTGATGAAGGAAAGCTCTTTCATTAAAAGCAAAAATTGCCGGACTGATAGCCAGTGCACTATACTCCATGGTGGCTGTGAGGATGGACGAAGTGCTGACTGCTTGACCATTGCTAAAAAAGGCAGCAACTCTCCTCACATTGGCTCCTGCGTATGTCCGCTTGAAAACATTGCGGGCCACATACCTTAGTGCGTTACCAATGTCGCGGGCCCCAGTGGGGACTTGGTATTCTATTTGGGAAAGAAGCTGGAGGAGTTGTTTCTTATTATTGTAGTCAGATGAACGGATGAGATAGTTGGTGTCTGAGCTGTAGGAAACCACAGCGACTCTGGCTCCTATAGGACAATTATTTTCCCTGATGCTAAGGTCCTTGACAGTGGAAATAATGATTTCCCTCATTTCGTTAAATCTCCATTCAGTGACACCAGAAGATTGGTCCAGGGCAAAAACCAATTCTGTTGGGTATACTGGACACTTTTCTACAAAAACAAGAAGCAGAAGTATTAATTATTTCACTGAGTCAAAGCCATCCATCCCCATGGCCTTTGTTCACACAAGGTGAAGCAGAGCCTTCATCTGACTCTGGGAGGTATTCACAGGTGAAACAAGGGAAGGAACCCGCTTCGTAAAACTGAAGGTATTATATACACATCATACATTAACTGACTATATACTAGTCAGACTGCAAAGTCCACTATCAGTCTGTTTAAAAGAACATTGACGAGATTCCAGGAACTGCTCTGTGTTCTGTTTGGGGTAATAGATAGGTGAATCTATGTATATATTAAAACTAGACACACACTTTACTGAATGTGTATATGAAAAAATTAATAAAAGGAGATTACAGTTTGTTGGAGATTTTGAAAATATCTCCTAAAAAACTTTAAGTGATCTATGAATGATAAAGTTGTTTTCATCTGTTTATGCAACAGTATCTCTTGAGTCCCACCATTCGCGCTGCAGTATGACTGCTGCTGTGGAACATAGCACAGACGAGCCAAACACAGGTGGGAAAGGGTGACTACACAAAAAGGTGCAGAGCAATTATTCTTCTTAATGAGGACTCAGAGGTAAAAGGAGCTCTTTCCAAAGAAGAGGAATATCAGGGGCTTAGGAAAAGCTGGCCTTTGCCAGGAGGCTGGAGCAGTGTGACAACGGATAACTCACAATGCGCCATTCTAAAAGTGGTATTGTCTGCAGTGCACAATGCACTAGTACACTGAGGATGACTAGATTGCAAGACTTTCATGGGAAATCCTCCCTATGTATATAACCTAGTTTTTCAATATTCTTTTAAAAATATGAACATGTGAAGAGAAAAAGAATTCTTTTTTTTTTAAGTAAGAATGCTTGTCTTGCCCAATCCAGCTAACTCCCACAGTGTGCGAAACTCAAAACCTCCCATATCCCAACCAGTAGTCTTAGAAATATAAATAGCAAAGTGTTTTGAATCAAAGAGTTTTAAATGGTGAAATTTTAAAATATGAAAGCTGATAATGGACAATAAAATAAGAAAACTGCAGTAGGCCTTATTTCTTAGCTCTACCATAAAAATTATTGACAGGGTTGTTGAAGCCATGTCTAAAATGATCCTATTATCACAGATTCTCTTAGAAAATGGGATAGATTTCTAATTGCTTTCTCTCCCTTACCCAATGCCACCAGGGCAGCTGATACATTTAATCCAAGCCAATGATATTTAATTTAGCATTTACCATACGATAGCCTTTTTTTGGGGGAATTAAAATGAATGGCTGCAAACTTTGGCTCAAGCTCTAAGCCCTGAGGGTCTACTTAGCAGGCCTGCAGGAGAACAGAAGGTCTTCAAGTGACATCACTGGCTTTATCAACCATTTCACCCAGGATGTAAGAGTCATGCAGCGCCATTTGCAGTCCAGGCCCCGATAGGACCATCCACGGAGAGGGAAAGGCTTACTGGAGAAGCATTTGGTGAGTGACATGCAAAGGTGGGTCAGGGGGAGGAAGGACACATCACACATCCAAGAAGTGAGCATCAGTGGGGAGAGCAGCAGACAGAGAAGCAGTGTATAGACCAGTCAGCCCTGCTCCCCTCGGACCCCAGCAATGCAGAGACTGAGTTGTAAACCGTGACAGAATCTAAAACGGACCATAGTGTTAGGGGCTCGGTCCAGAGACATCTTTGCTTATAATCAGGACTGATGCTTGTGCATGGAAGGAATCCTTTTTCACAAGGAGTATAGGCTTATTTCAAGTTGGTCTGATCAAAGCACAGTCATTACTCCAGTAAGAAATAATACGGTCAGAACACTTACCTTTCCAAGCTATTAAAAAGAGAGAAAGAGATAAGAGTCGGTTACATTTTTGGGATACAAACAAAACAAATAAATCCCCAAAACAACATTTCATCAAAGTTTAAGTTTTATTTGACTTTAATTGCAAATTAAGTTTGAGGAGCTGAGGAAGATGCCAGAGTTTTATTAATCTGTGAACCTTCCTGACCTCTTGCCCTGTGAGCCAAGGCCAGCAGTCTTTAGCAGAATTTTAGTGGAAATTGTAACACTGATTACTCATCTCAGAAGCGCTGCAGCAGAGGCACTGAGTAAATGGCAAGAGAGCTGAAGTGTAATTTGTCTGTTCCCTTACAGTCTTCTGAGAGTCAGTCAGCAATGCAAGGCTAAAACATGGGTCTTATTTTCTTCCCTGAGGAATACCTTGGAAATCTGTATTTTCCTGGAGAAGCACAGGGGGAATTTTCAAATGAACTGGGTCTCTGATTAAAAATATAGTTCCTCTGAGTGATCTTCACATCCAGAGAGAAGAAAAAAATCCCAAGGTTTTCTCTGAGCAAAACACTCTGCCCTCTCTGACTGATTGGCTCTGTAAACCTGAGAAATATTAGGGCAAGTGCTGGTAAATCTTGAAGAAACCAAAGGCCTGACAATTTCCAAGATTAATTTATTCACTTCTTAGGAAGCCAATGAATCATTCCAACCTAATAAAAGAATTTCTCAACTTTGTTGACACAAAGCTTTTCTGTCTTGCTGTCCTGGCACACGCTTCCTGCACATCAGCCCTAACAGCTTGTGTCTATCTGGTCCCATGGCCACTGAAATGCTAACTGTCAGCAGACACCACACACCCCACAGCCTCCTCTGCTTCTCCACATCAGCACGGGTCTCAGGCCTTGGACTGAGAACTTCAGGTGCAACTGTGAGGCTTCACAGCTAGGATCTAGATGTACATGTGGGTTCACATCTATCAGAGCTGAGTAACCTTGGAGGAAATGCTTAATCTCTTCTAGAGTGTTTTTTTTTTATTTATTTAGATTTCCTAAAATGTTTTACTTACGTGTCTCCCTTTAAAGTGCCAGTCACTTGGCCGCTCTGACTTTATTTTCAAACACCCCCCCCTTTCGTTTTCTGTTCCCTTAGACTCCTAGGCTGATTTTATTCTCAACAGAGGATCCTAGCCACAAGCTCAGGACCTGGCCCTTCTCCCTGGGTGGGAGATTTGCCACAGAAATGAAGAGTACAGAGTGTTAGACCAGGGATTCTACCTCAAGGGACCTTGGCAACACCATCTATAGGGTCCCAAAGATGTGTCACCCATATTTGGTCTCCATGCTGTAGTCTGGAGTTCCATTCCAGTCTAACCAGCAGTCTGCACTCCAACCATTCCTGCTTGTTCCTGATTACCCAGCTAACTCACTTCAATGTCGGGAAACTTTTCCTTTCAAAGCCCAAACTCCCCAGTGACTGATCTCTATCCTTTCCACTCTTGGAAGGCGTCATTTGATTTCACCAAGGCTGGCAATACCCTGAGAGGCTTGATCACCACTCTCTTCTCCACCATGGCTCTTCGTTTATTCTCTCCCTGTGGTCTTGGTCCCAGGCTCTCAACCCTTTCCTGGGCTAATGTCCCTCACACCACCCCTCCCTTTGGACCTGCTCTCCATCAGCTTCCTTCTCGCTGTCTTGAAGCTGCCCATGTGTGGCAGGCTTCCCCATCTCCACACTGCCGTCTGTTCCTTGGCCTTACTCTTTGTGCCAAGACAGTTTTCTGGGTTCACCTCTGGAGGTGAGTCACCTCAGGAGTTTCTGACTCCTGGATTCACAGCCTTGGAAACCTCATCGTCACTGGTTTTAAGGACTGCCAACTTCAGGTGACTTCACCACCTAAATAATAACCAACTAACCCTAAACATCTGTGTCTACCCATTTAGTATCACACCTTCTTGGTCCTTTTGCGCAGCTGTCATATTAATATTGCAAGCTGATTTGCACACATTCGAGTTGGCCTATTTCCCATACACATATTTTCCCTGCCTGCATGTATCCCCCTCAGGAGCTGAGGCTCTTCTACTCGTCCTTCTTTTCCTCCCATTTTGATGTGAAAGGTTCTTACAGTTGGCACTCAAGACATTCTTATCACAGAGACTTGTCCAACTAGCGACCTCAGCCTTCTGATCCCACAGATCCATCCACACTCAGCCCCTCTAACCATCAAGGCTCTTGTTCCATGACACAGATACTCACAAGTATAGTTCCTCACAAACTGGATCAGATCACATGGCTGTAAATAGAGAGGGGGAAGGGGAGAGAGAATGAGTGCGGCGATCGTCCGGTGGTTGTGTTAATTTCCCAGGGAAGGGGTTGGGCTTTTTTTTTTCCCCATGAATAAGGAGATACATACAGAAAACACAGGCTGCCCTGCCATGCCTTTAGGTCCCTAAGGAAACAAAAAAGGAACAAACTGTAAATTCATCTTTAGTTGTAAAATAAGAGAAACAAACAAACAAAACCACTTTCTTATTTAAAAGAACAGCTACCAGCCAGCAGTCAATAACCCGAGTGAGCTAATTACAATGCACTTTCCTCCCTCACATGTGTGCAAACCAGATCAAGGAAACCAATGTCCATCCAAACGAAGTAAGTGATTTTTCTTTCTAGGGTGGTAAGAAGTAAAGCAATAAGAATATATATATATATATATATATATATATATATATATATATATATATATTACAGCAATAAGAATATATATTCTATATTTATATCTATAATATACAATACTTAGAAGAAAACATTCTTAATAAGAAAGCTTAATATTGTAAACAGACTTTCCAATGAGCAGTGCTAAGGAGAGGAATTTTACTGAGAATTCAGGGTTCATTTATATTATAAATCAAGTAGTTTAAAATGCAGGAGATGATAACCTCAACAAATGTGAAAAACGCAAAGAACGCTGATAGCAAAATAAGCATTACTCAAAACAGCATATACATGTTTCACTCATGAATGCCAAGTTGTTATGAAGGAAAGAAATACAAACAATTAGATGAAGTGAATCAGAAAAGTTCTTGAAAGAAGTCAGTCCTGCTTCTCAAAACCTTCAACTTTTCTCTTTTAAGTCCTCTTTCTTTCTTTTACCAGAATCAGGTTGTCTTTCTCCGCATATTTTCACACTGAAATCCCTTTTGACAATTGATGAATGCTAATATTATCTTTTGAAGTGGGACTTTAAAAAGAAGGAAAAATAACTTCACTAATTTAAGCAAGTCCTCATTCGACACCTTTCCTGACTGCAGCTGTTCCTTGTTCAGTTACAAATAAAATCAGTCAACATCCCTGAAGGGAAGACTTTACAATCTCCTGTTCTCATAAGATCCTGTTTTTAACAGACCAAAGCTACCAAGATATGCTAAGTTAGGAAACACAGCTCAACTAACTGACTTTGTTGTGGTTCTTTCTACAGGTTTCACACCCTTAGGTAGATGAACCTCCTTTTGCACCATGTATAAAACTAGAGCTTTTCCTTTGTGCTGGACTCAGCCTTTAGACACAAGTCCACTGTTCTAGTGCTCACCTAAATAAATCCTCCTATTTTATCCATTTGTTTCTCTAATCTCTTAAATTCTGCAACAATTCCTGGAAAATACTATTAGAGGATCACAATTATACAATTTTATTGTCAGTCTCCTCAGCCCCTTCAGAAATTCAACAAAGAAAGTTAGCATAAGAACCTCTATTCGAAATGATAACTGGGTCGCCTGTCCATTGGTGATTAATGCATCCAATAAACAGTTAAATGTCAGCTCTGTTCCTGCTGTTAACCAGAACCAAGTGTCATCTATGTGTCTACTCATTGAAGCATGCTGTCTTTCTGATCCATATCTCTAAGAAGTATTAGTCTTAGCCTCCTTTTTTCAAGTGATAGCAAAGAAATAGAAAAGGATGCATGGTCATTAAAGCCAAGAAAAGAATGTCTGAGTAAGAAAACCATAATTTATGGAACTGTAAGAGTATAGCCAAAAGCAATGAGTTTGTGAATAACTTTGCATAAGTTCTCAAGCAAAGACTGAGAACCATGGGCCTGAAATAAACATACCACATTCCAGTCCAGTCTAGTGGGCTCAAGCATAAGAGTAGACAATGATTATGTCCCCTGAAATGACAGCCCCAGAATCTGGCAGGAAGATGAGGCCAGAGACGACAGACCAGACTGGCCTAGGGATTAGAGGCTCACCTACACGACTAAGATCATTCACCCATTCTTTAATGCAAAAGAAAGAGAAGAGTGTATCAAATTTCCTCTATAGTTAGTTGGTTCTATTTCTAGTAAGGATTCAGTTAACCATAACACCATTCACATTTTTCTTTGTAAAGTCCTAAGTTCAAAAACTTCTCAATGAATAAAACAAGATAAGCATCTTATCCACTCCTTGCACAATGCTTCCTGAGCCTCCTTCACAAAACACAGGTCCTGATGACATCTAGTTATCCCTGACCTGTGCTTGTGAGGAGATATACATTTGTAACAAAATCATTCCGACCCCACGGGGCACTAAACAGAGGTAAGGAAATTTTGCTGTGGGACATGTGCTCGACTTTGCCTGGGAATGCTTCCAGATATGACATTTCTCGAATAACAATCAGAGCAGAAAACTGTGGCTGTATTTACAAATCCCTCTAGAGTTTAAATTCTGGGGATAGGAAGGCAATAACAGTGATATGGCAAACTCTTGGTAGAGTCTCACATGATAAAACTGTGCCAGGACAACTTTGTGAAGCTTATGCAATCCCATCCCTCTATCGGAGGCTTTCGTAATAAATAGGTCACAAGAACAGCAGATATTGGCATTGCAATTTGTAGTTCACAGAGTGTTTGCACTCGGTCCTCACAGCCACATTTTTTAAAATCTTTATTGGTACATGAAATATACACATCATGATTGCACTCCATAATAGGGATTTGTACAAGTATAAGACACAACTTAATTCTCATTTTTTCCCATAGCCCTACCCACCCTACCACCCCCCCATATATATAAAATTTGTTTCCTTACTTTTTTGTTACAATCTCAACATTTTCCCCTTTCTTCCTATTTTACATTGAGCATTTTCTATTTCACAATATATAACATACAATGCTAGGACTCATTACATCTTTATTTTCTCATATCAGAGAAAAGATGTGATATGTACCTATCTGTGCCCTATTTATTTCACTTATGAGGATATCCTCAAGATATGTCCATTTAAGTAGAAATGATTCAAACTTATCATTTTTTATGGCAGAATAATACTCCATTCTGTAGAAGAACCACAGCTTTTTTATCCAGTCTCCAGTTGATGGACATTTGGGTTGTTTCCAAGATGTAGCAATCACAAATTGGGCTGCTATAAACATGGGTGCACATATGTCACTGTGATATGAGTCTTTTAATTCTTGTTCACAGCCACATTTTAAGGTGATTAGAATAGTATATGCTATGCTCATTTTAACAAGAAACAGAGAACAATGACTACCCCAAGGAAGTACAGCTAGAAAGAAGCAGAATTATGACTTCAAATTCTACAGCCTTTCCCACAAAGCCAACATATACACTGCAGAGTTCTCAGGAGTTATACACATATATACATAGTTATATACATATATACATAGTTATACACATATAATCATAATTCTCAGGAGTTTACTCACTCTCCTGCCAGGTGGGCCTTGCAATCCATGACGTCCCCTTTCACCTTTCAAGCCTTCAGTGAGCTGCAGATGGAAGTATATATTAGTTTTAGTAGATTTTATTAATGGTGCCTACCTCAATTTTAATGAGACTTTATTATTTTTAAATTTGTTTTTAAGAGATAACAGCTACTAATTGAAGTCAGGTAAACTGCTTACTTGTAACATAAGACCTTCATTCTTTTTTGGAGGGGAAATCAGCTCATGTTTAATTGTGACATTTTAAAATTGTACAAGTGTTTGGACACCCTCCCTCCTTCCCCATATTTAGTCTCTTAGAATGACAGAAGACATTGTCACTCACAGGCTTAGTAGGTTTGATAAGTGTACCCCTTCAGTTCCTCTCTGCAGCACCCGATAGTCCTTTGAAATCCCAGGGAGACACAGAGGTGGCCAACAGTAAATTTCTACCCTTCAGAGCTGAAAAGCTCAGGTTCTCTGAACGTTCTCTTCTGTGGTGGCACTTATCCAGAATCAGTATCTCTCCACAGCTGGGAAGCTTTAAACGTACCAGTGAAAGAAAAGCTTTTCCCCTTCAAGTGAGGAAAGAAGATTATTCCTCAAAACCTAGCTGATCTGGCTGTGAGGTCAGCCTTCTAAGACTCTCATTCTTAGCCATCGATAAATGTGCATTTCATTCTCAGCCCTTTCATTTAGTGACATACTTAGTTCTGGCACTGGCTACGTATCTAAATCCACATTAGTCATAAACTGGAATCAGTGCCAGTATGAAAACCAAATATACTAGGAACCATAGGATCTAATACTTTTGTTAAAATAAATTCTCATCTGTAAATTATAAAATAATCAAAATGAGTCCTTGCACACATAATAGTACATGAATGGGCTGTGTCAGTCCCATACCTCAAAATGATGGCTTTGAGAGATTCAGGAAAAGTATCCAAGCATCTGTAAAATGTTAAATTGTTTCTTTCTCACATTAAGGATAGCCACTGATAATAGCATTCAGACTTTAAAATGAAAGGATCTTTGGCTCTGCATTTAAAAGTGAAGTAAGCATAGATTTGCACTCTGTGCTTTGCTAAGTAGAAGACTTTGATGTCCTTCCTAAAAATGAGTGCCCCGTATGACTTTCTTATGGATAGTGGAATCATGGAAAGCCCTTCAGGACATGGAGGGATGAGGCCAACTTCATTTCCATTCCCGGGTTAACGTCATGGGATTACATGTGCCTTAGAACAGAATGGGAGATATTGATACATCTGAAACAGCCAGCCATTGATCTGCAAACTTTTGAAATAGCTCAGATTCATGAAACCATAGAACTTTAGAGCTGAAAGTGATCTTAATTAGATATCACTAAATTAAGTTCTTAGGTTATGTGTTCATACGCCCTAAAGAAGGCATGTTGAAGATCACATAGCTAGTGGCATTTTGGATGCAAGGGTGGACTGATAATCCACATTCCTCATTGCAACAGGAGAGCCAGAGTCTGCAGAAAAAAGCATCTATTATGCCTTGAATCATAGGCAACTTACAGTTAAACCCTTAAATCCTTTGGGTCCAGCCTCCCCAGGAATTCCGGGATCTCCAATTTCACCCTGAAAGATTACAAATATAGTCTATGAGATAATAAATCTTCTCCAAACCAAAACTAGATAAACTCAGTGACCATTCAGTTACTAAAAACATCCAAATAAAGTGTTTAAAAAACAGAAAAAACATATGGGGTATTAGCTACATAAATTCCTAACTACACAATTATTTCCCATATTCATGAACCATTTCTGAGAATATTTTTATTCTTTAATTAAAAATTACTCTGTGGTGGAAAGCTAACTTAGTTATTTATCAATACACTTTTTCTGCATTTCTCAAAAAGGTGAAATATGTTGAGTTTCTGTCTTTATTAGTAAATCAGAAAACTGATCCTCTATAATAAGCACACTTATCCTACCTAATATTTTGTATACAGTGTCTTCTCGCACTCTTTTCTGTCTAAGGAGAATCTCCACTGGAAATTCATCAGTAAAACACATTTAAAAGGTTTCAAAAGTTTTTGACTCTCTCCTATCGTTAATTTGGTTAATTTGACATTCTATTTTTAACACATATTTTGCATTTTTATTTAAGCATCAACTATGTGGAAGGCATGATGATAGATACTTTTTACAGAAAATTTTAATATGAATGCCAGTGCATGCAGATATACCATGAACTACTTCAGTTGAAGTAGAAGGAGTGTGTGGTTCTACAGCATGGAAATGGATTGCAGTCTAGCAGGAGTGAGGCATTTTGGGAGCTGTTCAATCAAGAAAGCAGATGATGAAACTGCGTTGGAACAATCTGGTGATAGTGTTTGGGATTAGCAGCAACAGGGGGAAGAATAGAAGACCCCTGACAAAAATATGGTAATCTTTCAGGGAAGAAATGAAGCCACGATTGTAAAGAATAAACAGCAATAACCAAACTATTAGATGAGCCCACGATATAAAGAAGATCACAGAGACACAGTGAAGAGGATGACAATGTGGGACATTAGGAAGTGAAGGACAGGACAATATTTCCCGATACAAGAATTCACAGAGCTGAAAGTGTCCCTTCTTCACAAAGCCCATGGGTTTGGGAGGCTGCCCGGCTTGCCTCATGCCCTTTTTATTGTATTCAAAGCCAAAGGCTTTTCCAAGTTTTGTAGTTAAGGTTAAGATCAAGGTAAGGATAAAAGAGCTTCATGTGTACAATACCTTCTGCCCCATATCTCCAGGAAATCCTCTTGAACCCTATAATTTTCATCAGAGAAAATAAATGAATCAATATACCACATCCTCTGTATGATCATATTATTTAGGTTTGATTTGCCAACCCAAAAATGTTTTCCATATTTACCTTCACTCCTTTTTGTCCCATCTGACCATAGCCTGGAATGCCATAATCTCCCTGTAAATATACCAATTCATTTTAATTTCTCAAAAGTGAAAATTTATTGTGATCTGTGTTAGAGCGATGACAGTGTCAGAAGAGAAATGCTGCAGAATTCTAGGTGAGGGGACATACTCAGGCGTGTGGCTGGGTTTTCCTTACCTCCTATTATGTGCCCCACCATGCGAGGCTGCACATGGAGGGCCTGTGACATGGGTGAGGAAGGATTTTACCAGGATTGGAACAAAAAAGACAAGAATTTATCAGATCAGTGTACACTGTCAGGGGAGACAGCGGCAAGTTTCCAAGAGAAGAATCTCACCATTTAGCTAGAGTGAGAGATTAAGATTTTTATAAAGATTTTGGGGAAAAGGTCTCGACAGAAAATCTAGGTGTCTCAGGAAGACCTTCTCAGTCACCAGCCGGGCTCCTGCTGGCCTTTCAGGGACTACTGTATCGCATCTCAGGCTGCACATTGAAGTTGCAAATTGGCAATGCCACTGACTCAGGTCTCCCATGGGCCTCTTTAGTTTCAGATTAGAAGATCTACACACGCACACTCTGTGGGAAGATGGGCCAGGACTTGCTGGAAAGAATCTATAGGGCTTGTGCTTATTTTGCCTTCTATTTAGACTTTTAGTCAGAATCATTGCAGTGCCTTGTGACTATCTGTGTGTGTTGAGCAGAAGTGTATCGACTGAGAAAGTTTGCTGCTATGAATTCCAACCCTTGATCACCAAATGCTGTAGTATTTCAAGTAGCTCCACTCTGAAGTCCTGGCAGGACACAAAGAATGGCTGTCCAAAACTAGTGGAATCAGTGGTAGTTTCTTACTTGGGAAAGTACAACCTGGCCCAGAGAATATGGCAGGAGTTACCCCAAAGAATTATAGCCAATAAATAAATGCATCCTCACAAGTAAACAAACAAACAAAAAAAAAAGAATTTGGAATAATAAGGAGATGCACTACTGTGTCAAGGCGGGAAAGTTCTAATAACAATTGGTGGGATGGAAGTCCTAAAACAGGCATTGTCTTGCATATAACAAATCAATCCATACATTTTTAAGGCCACAATGAAAATACTGCCTTCATTAAACAAATATATATTCTTTGACCTAGCTATGAAAATTCTCAACATTTCTTTATTATGGAGCTGGGGATGTAACTCAGTAGTAGAGCACTTGTCCAGCATTTCTAAGGCCCTGGATTCCATATGTAGTGTATAAAAAAAATTAATTATAGTTTTGTCCAAAATTTTAGTTAAGTATAAGAACGTTCACTTCTGTACTGTTTATAACAGTGAAAAACTGAAAGCAAATTAAATTTCCAAGAATGAATCTAGTCCCATACTGACTTGGAGGAAAAGCGTAATAAAGTTAAAAAAAAAAAAAACTGCTCATGATACATACCTAGGAAAAATAGACTGAGTCTTCTATCTCCCCTCTCTCTCTCTCTCTCTGTCTCTCTTTCTCTCTCTCTCTTTTTCTCTCTCTCTCTCTCTCTCTATCTCTCTCTGTTTGTTTTGTTTTGTTTTGTTTTTAATTTTTCAAAACAGAGTCTTGCTTTGTAGTTCAGGAATTTCAGGATGGCCCTGAACTCATTATGTAGTCCAGGCTAGCCTCGAATTTACTGCAATCCTCCAGCCTCTGCCTCCCAAGTGCTGGAATATCAGGCATAAGCCACCATGTCCAACAGTCTCTCTCTGTCTCTCTCTCACTCTCTCTCTCTCTCTGTTTTTTAATGATAAATATCTTGAAATGGTGCAACTATGAATAACTTTTCTTTTTATCCCCTTCTCCATTTTTTTATACTTGGTAAGTGTCATTCTTGTTTACTTGTTCTTATTTCTCTTTCTTTCTTCTTTTTTGGAATATTCACATTTTCAAATCAGGAAATTTATTAAATGCTGAAATAGCTAGACCATTTCTACAAGTATTTTGACTAAATTTTGTGCAGATAAATTGCAATGAAGGAAGCAAGAAGCCTTTCGTTAGGCACTTGTCTGTGGGGTGCTGCAGAAGGCCTGGACTTGCTTTTGTACCTATGCATGGTAAGCCCCAGGCTCTTTAGGATTATTCAACAGTTTCTCCTCATCCTTCCCCATTTGATCCTTTTCTTCCTTTCAAACAGCAACATATGTTCATTAACTACAGGCACCATGATGTTACAATAGACCTCTTGATAATTTCTCTTGACTAAAGTTTCTCACCCTTCCCGGCTGCTGATGGCCACCATCACTCTCTGAGCTTGACTTGTGAATATTTCACATATAAAGGAGATTATGCGGTATAGTCTTCATCATTTTGTGCCTGGCTTATCTCACTTCACATAACATCCTATAAGTTCATCCATATTTCCACAAATAATGGGATTTCCTTCTTTTTAAAGCACAAGAGTACTCATATTTCTCTTCCCTGTATCCATTGATGGACTCAGGTTGGTTTTCTATCTTGGCTATTGTGAATAATGCTTACACTTGGTATATTTTCTACAGTATTTACACACCATGTTTACAATAAATGTTGTTTTAAAAGGAATGAAATGTCTGTCCCTCTCCTGGTTGTTCCATGGGTGAAGATCTTGTTACAGCCAGCTACTACAACAGTGTAAGTCTAAAAAGACCGCATCCCATTTCTTGATCTTCTATGCAAGTTGTTCAAGAAAGGATGAGAAATGGGCATGTTTGTTCTTCCAGCCTTCCCGTACTGGCTGTTCAAATACTGAAACACCCTACTCTAACTATCCATCATCCTCTCTGCTTCGCCATTTTAATCTTTCTTACTTGAACAGATCAGCTGCAGAGTAAGTGCTTGGGGGCCCTCACCTCTTCCTATTTGCTGCAAAACCTTCTCTTCCCAGGTAGCTTGAGCTGATAGGGTCAGCTCCTCTCCTTTGCACAAAGGTAAATCCTCAGAGACTGGGGAGGGAGGGTATCAAGCTCATACCTGCTGTCCACGCTGTCCAGGTGGCCCTGCTGGCCCTGGGTATCCGGAAACTCCAGGTTCCCCCTAATAAACGAAGAAGAGCTTCAGATTGACAAATCAAACCTGGCACTCACAGCAGAAGGTGTGCCCAATAGACAGGGGGGGACAAAGTTCTCAGGGAGGGCTCGGCCCTCAGTAGGGTTCAGATCCCAGGCAGGACTCACGAGCTGCTTTCTAGCACTATGAAAGGACCAAAAGAGAAGGTAAAGAACCGAAATTTCACTATAAAGAAAGATGGGAAAATGGTATCTATCAGCCTTCAATTTAACTTCCCTATAGCACTACCATTCAGACTGAGAATACCAAAATAAGAAATCCACAGAGGCATTCAATTACACTTAGAGGTCTACAGCGCCCTACACCAAGGGTAACCTGGGATGCCTGGAGAGTTTCATAAGACAGGGACTGTCTCGAGCAAGCACTTACCTCATGAGGATTGAACTGTCCCTCAGGTCATGAAAAGCTTCCTCCCAAGCTTGGGACTGACCTAATTAACTGAACCCTACTCCAAAATAGCACCTCACAAGTGGATCCCGTCTCTTAACATATTCCTACTGGCTGGTACCACCAGTGACACATGCATGACTATCCCACTGGGCAGCTTGCACTGCCCATTAAGACTGTCCTATGTTGCCCAATGAGAGAGTCATGTATGTACCACTGGTGATTCTGAGTCACCCAGCAAAAAGACATACGAACCACAGTCCCACAATGAACAATTTAAGGCATGAGATATGGTACGTACACATCTTGTGAAATAATTACCAAGTTAGTTGACACAGCTATTGCTTCAACTCGTTAACATTCTTCAGGAGCTTAGTAGAACAAAATTAAACCAAACAGAGGCTCCTTTCAGCGAGAGTGCTTTACCTGCACAAACCCTAGGCTTCCAAAGCTGAGCCCTGAGAGGGAGGTCCTGAAAGGACTTAAGCAGCAGCATGAGATTCTGATGAGGCCAACAGTTTGCTCTCCAACAATATCCAACAGAGCCACCTCAGACTTGGTGGCCTGAGTTGGACAACTACTCACACCAACAGGTCTAAGTTCTGTCATCCATCCCGCCCACCTCAGCTACCAAGCACGTTCCTGCATCTAGTGATCACAGAATGTTACAGCTAGTTCAGCATAATTTCACAATGAGTGAGATCACCGTTGTTCCTAGGAAAATGAGGGAAATATTTTTTCTGGAAAGGTAAGCAATTAGAAATTCTTTGTTCAATGAAAGAAAGAGAAGGTATTACTAGAACATTCATGGTGTGACGATGGTGCTTGGATCCATTCCTATGAGGAATTAAAATAAAAATCAAGAAGAATACATGGATACTTTTGCTCTCAGCATTTGAAATCAACATTTACCTTTCTCCCTGAAGGTCCAGGTCTCCCAATGCTCCCTTTAGTTCCCACTAGCCCAGAAGCACCCTGAAAGACAAAAGAGGGGCTGATGCCAAAGGGGTCGTGCAAAAGCATGGTGGCCCACGTCTGGAAGGCTGATGGAGGAGGACTGGAAGTTCAAGGCCAGCCTGGGAAACTTAGCATCTTAGTGAGACCCTGTCTCAAAATCAAGCATAAAAACAGGGCTGAGGTTGTATCATTGTGTGAGGGTCTGGATTCCATTTCCAGTACCACTAGTTAACTAATAAAGTAGCACAGCAGTTCTTAGGAAATCCATTGGAAATGTTTTGCTTTTCCACATCTCATTCTCAATAGCCCTTTGATGCCTCCTTAAGCAAAGAGCTGCAGCCACCCAGAGAAGCGAAGCATCCAGCTGAGTTGAGTGACCCAGGCTCTAGTCCCAGCTCACAGATATGGCCTATACTCACTAGTCTACATGGAGCTCCCTTGACATTGTACGCAAATGTGGAGAACTTGCTGCAGGGCACCAATTCTGCCAGGACAAAACACTTTGCCACTGCTAGATTTGCACACAGCACTATGGACACATCCATGTCACCTACCGGGATGTAGTTCAGTTTCATAGTGTAAAAGTGGGTGAAAGAATCACCTACACACCTAATAGGAAGATAACTGAGCAAAACCAGGCATCCTCCACATTCTGAATTCTCACTGTCTGAGTGAAACAGTGAATAGATTCAGAAAATTTCATACAAATCCCTCACCATCCCAACTCCCGTTCCTCACTTGGGAAACTTCAGATGATGAGCTCAAGAGACAAACTTAGGGATCAAATAGATTTGGGTAGCAAACGATGTTTGTGTCATCGGTATTATGTATCGGAGGCCAGTGGAGATACACAGACAAGGAACAAGTAATTTTTACAAGTTATAAAGTAGAAAGATGTCTCAGGTTTCAGAGGAAATGGTCATGGTTCAG
Source organism: Petromus typicus (assembly GCA_004026965.1). NCBI lineage: Eukaryota > Metazoa > Chordata > Mammalia > Rodentia > Petromuridae > Petromus > Petromus typicus. The sequence continues at coordinate 18,951 of PVIR01016117.1, forward strand.
CAAATGTGCTTTCTTCCAATTTTTCTTTAAACTGACAAAGTGAGTCTGTGACTTTCAAATAAAATCCCAGTCATGGAGAAAGGGTGAAATTCAGCTAAGTAAAAGGACAACGAGGTGGACTAAAGATCTGACCATAACAATCCATAAAAGAATCACTTCTGTGTCAATGATATAAAATAAATTCTATTTGAACGTGTTTTACAATAAGGGCAAAATAAAAGTTGGGAGCTAATGACTCTAATGTCACTGTGTCACTCACCTGAGGTCCTTTGTGCCCCTCACTTCCTTTTTCTCCTTTCCTGCCAGGATTTCCACTCGACCCCTTAGGAAGTAATGAAGGGAATATAAGGTAACAATGTCAATAAAACTTCCTTTCATTTTTAGTTAGTGCTTAGGAATGCCCTGACCCTTAGAAGAAAAAGAGTGACCCAAACCTGCACACAGTCTTATAACTTTGTTTATTTATTTATTTTCCAGGACCAAGGACTAAACTCAGGACCTTGCACTTGCGAAGCAGGCACTGTGCCAGTGAACTAAATACTCGGTCTTGGTCTTATAACTTTGAAACTAGCCTGCATTAATTGATCAACTAAGAGCAGGACTAGACTTAGTGATATATCCCTTACTGAGGAATTCCATGCCTGAGTATAAGACCCTCATCCTTCTACAGAAAGAAATAAAAATAGACAAAAAGGGAAAATAAAACCCACAGAAAAAGCAATATACAGACAGTCAAATGCATTCCTTAGAAAGATGATTACTTGAACCATAGTGTTTGTGAATGCATAAGATAGAGAGCAAAATTATTTTAGGGTAGCACCCAAGAACATTTTAGCAGTAAATTCTTGCTAGCACAATCAAAGTGTATTTTTCTGCCATGTTTGCCGTAAGTATGGACGTGGTTCTCATGTGGCACTTTAACATTACAGAAGAGAAAACTCCAGAGACTGTTCCTCACAATCAAAGCACCAGCTGTGAAATGGCTGCTTCTCCCCAAGAAGTATTGAGTAAGGCTTCATTCACACCCCGGGCTTGGTTCTAGGAGCCTAGAGTACCTAAGATAATTACTACCACACTCTTATCCACCAAAGACTAGGTTGTCCAATGGTTACTTAATTCTGAAAACACAGGACCTTGTGGTCTCACTCACGACTACAGAACCACCCAGGAAAATCTCAAATCCAGTTTAGTATTAATATTCTAGAACATTCTAGAAGAAAAATGAGTTCCTTGCAAAGACTTAGAATAGGTACATCTTCACAAACCCCTTCAAATAAGTCCAGGCTTAAAGTGAGGTTCATACAAGGTGGACTCCATGAAGTAACTAAGTACTTACACGTAACAAAGTCATTGTCTAGGAGTGACCACATCTTCACTCGAACATAGACGAGAACAAGAGAGTCGCTCTAACTTCTAGTGCCCTCCCACTAATGAAGTGACCATACAAATAACAGCGAACAGCTTTCATAAATCTCTATCAGTAATATCATATCGGTAATATGATGGTCCCTGTGATGTTAGTGTTAGGTACACTGAATAATATTTTCCCATTTTAACTAACTTTCCTTTGTGGAAGTGATGTGCATAATCTCAGTTATAGAAAACCAATTCATCAATGCTGATGTTAATTACTAATATAATATTATAACGTTATACATTCATTATTACTGACATCGAGCCGCGAAACCAGGTGATCGCATGAGCACAGCTTTCCTCTGAAAAGCATATTAGTGGGCTGTAAATGTTGGTACAGTCTGATAGAACAAAGTGATGATGAGAAATGCAGAATATGGGGTGCAGCTAAGACTGTCTCCTTTATTGACTTTTATTCATAGCTACTTGCTTTCTTTTCCAGAATAGTATTGCATTATTTACCAATATTTAGGAAGTAATCCAACACACCTGTGGGCCTTGAAATCCTTCGGTTCCCCGTGCACCTGGAAGTCCAGAATTTCCTGGTCTCCCCTGAGGAACAAGAGTTTGAGTGTTAAGATTTTCCTCTTCATTTCTCCAAGCTCAATCCCTACTTTGCCTAGGATTTTATACTACAGACTGCCTAATTCAAAGGAAGGGACACAAACCTGCTTCTTACTCTCCTAAAAACTTCACTGTCTTACACACTGATTCCTCGTGCATAGGAAAGTCAGCCAGTCAAATTCCATGCACATTTGATCATCTACAGTATACCTGAGAAGGAACATTGTCTTAGGTTGGATCGATCCCCCTGTTTCCACAAGCTGAACTGATGGTGGCTTCATTTCCTACCCATCCGTGAGGAGCACATCCAGTGATGGATGCTTCCTATAACATCCCTGTCAAAGGTTCCCAGAAAAAATCCACATAGGAGACATCCCCTTGGTCCTCACTGGCACAGAAAACAGGAAGTAAAGGTCACTTACCAAAGCCCCCTGGGGCCCTCTGGGACCTTCCATTCCCTGGAAGAGAAAGGGCAAAGTGTCAGTGCACTGGATGGAGGGCCCCCTGAGGTAAGCCAGCCTCTCATGCCCCAGTTGATACAAGTAATGAGCAACTCACAGAAAGGGTTGCCTTCAGGCACTTTCCATGGATAAGTTTTCACAGTGGGCTCTTAATTTCAGGCTAACATTTGGAGATTGATTGCATCTAAAAGTCATTACAGACCCGACTCCAGTCTGACAACCCTAACTAGGGCTGCACGTCCATCTCTCTCTGCCCTTGGCTCTTGATTTTGTTGGGGGTGAGAGAAATTTCCAGATACAGTATCAGCTGTGGTCTCATGGAGCTTGTCCCTGTGGGGCTCCACAGGGAGGAAATGGCTGGCAGTCAACCCACGGTGCGCAAGGTGGTTGCTACAAGCCCTCAGTTGTCTGTGCACAGCCAAAAGCCAGTTCCTGTAGCCACGCAGGATCTCTATCAGGGGTCATCTTTATCACATCCTCTCCTTCTAGAAGGCAGCCAACTGGGATGGCCATTCAGGCCCCAGATCCTCACTTCTTTTTCTCTAAACTACAACAAGATCTATCTCCTCATACCCTTCATTTCCCTTTAAGAAACCTGTGACATTCTGAACCACTGATTCACTGTACATTGTGATAAACAATTATTACTTTAGGTACAAAAGGGATACTTAAAGCAATATATGCATCCATTTGTTAGATGAAAATTATTTTCAGAACCCCTATTTTCTTTCAACTGTCTACTTCCAGAAATTCCTTAGATAAACAAACTGACCAAACTGGAGCCCCATGAGATGGCTAAGCTTTCTCCATTGAGATTCAGGCCCTTGGTTTAAGGTGTATTGAAAACACACACCCCATTAGGAGAATTTTCCCATAGTAACTTCTCTGCTTGTACTGAATATGATAGTCAAGGCTCTGGATGAAAGAAAGTAGAGAAGAGAATAGGAAAGCAAAAGTTGGGGCTGCTATTTCCATGCTTCTACAATTCTGTCTGTGCTAAAAAGCACAGATAAAATAATGTTTGTTCTGTGTAACAGGCAGTATTGCACAATATTGGCCTGGTTAGAAACATAACCTGAGAAGCTGGGTACCCTTGCTTTCAAACCTGCTCCTTAAGGTATGGGTGGCATAACACACCTGACCCACCGTGGCTGGGAGCCTGCACTCGGAAGTAATGATCTGAACTCAAACCCACCATTTATTAGCTACTGTGAACTTGGTCAGCATACTGCATAAGGTTCCTTAATTTTCTCATCTCTATAGTGGATATTTTACTAGTTTCTACCTCATAGGTATGTTATGGGGCTTGAACAAATTATAAAGTGATTTGATCAGGATCTGGCCCAACACAGGTACTTTAGAAGCAAAAGTACCATTTTCCAGGATTTTTTATGCATGTAGGCAAAAGAGGAAGGGTTGTAATGTCGTTTCAACTATGGTTTTCAATGTGCAGATGCATCATTTTGGCAAGAGCTGATGTAACAATTAATATACACAAATTGAAATTCTGTCTCACAGGAGGTGATATTTTGGGTGCAATGAATTTTGGGAATTAGTGATCCAATTTATGTGCTCTGACCATCAGAGAAAATTCTATCCTTTGCTGGAAAGGTAAAAGAGAGGGTAGCAAAGCTTAATGTTGTTTTATATCAATGCTTCCTTGCTTCATTCAGAAGAGAAGTTACAGTGAGATCAGGAGGGAAGAGAGGAAAAGGTGGGGGGGCGGAGCGAAGAGCCTCCAGTCAGTTAGTGACTTAAAAGTAAATCCCTACCCTGTTAATGGCGTATCTTTTTTAAAAAATTCCCAATTAATGTGTCATCTCTAAAGTTATTTCAAACTAAAAGTATTTTATCTTAAACCAACAAGACATATTTATCATTAAAAGGTATGACATTCAGTTAATCATATTGCTCAATAGCTTCCTTTGTTGAGCATTTTAAATCTCACAAGTAAGTGTAAGGGCAAAGTCCCAATAAATGTGAGCAGAAGCACTAGGAAGCTGTACCCACTGGGCTGCAGACTTTTTTCCTTCAGAACTTGGGATTCAAGGTAAACAAAGGTGAAAGAAATCAGGAAAATATCTCTGCTGTCTATCCCAGAGAGAAGGCAGCTGGCCATGGCCTTCATTTGATGAGAAGATTTCAAATTTGTCACAGAAAATAAAGCCAAGAATCTTCAGTTCCCTCTTGGAAAATAACTTGGGGCCAAATCTAGGACTTTGCACATAATTCTTTTCTATTATGTTCTATCCTGAGCACATGGTAGGCCAGTTTCTAATAAGTACCTCTAACTACAAGAGGTAGGAAAGCAAAAAGTTATTTTTTAATGGTTCTTTAAAAATATGAAGAAATTCAACATCCCTTTTTTTGCTGTGCCAGAACTGATATGAAATTACCCTAGGATCTTGAGGTGGTCAATGATTTGGTCCATTCAGGAAGAAATTATTTGAGATTCCTCTTTCCCAAAGGCAACATACAAAGATAAAGACGAGGCAGCGTTTACCTAGTTCATAGTATTCTTATGTAGCTCACAGATGCTAAGCTACTAGAGAAAGGTACTTAGGCTACTCTCACTGATTGTCTTTATAGACATTCAAAAGCATCTGGAAGGTAAGCAGGGAAAGGCAGGTGGTATCACAGTGATTCTCAACTAGGGGTGATTTTTCCTCCACTTCCAGCCCCATAGATATCTGGCAATATCTGAAGACATTTTTGTACATCCGGGAGGTCAGGGAGTGGTCAGGGAGGAAGGATGATGCTACTGACATCCACTGGGTAGAGATCAGGAGTGCAGCTGAACATTCTGCAAGACACAAAATGTACTATCTGGTCCAAAATGTCAACAAGAACAAGACTTAAAAACCCTGAGAAAATCCCCATTATGGAGTGCAATCATGATGTGTATATTTAATGTACCAATAAAGATAATTAAAAAAAAAAACCCTGAGAATGTGTGTCAGCCCCGGAGCAGCTACCTCTGTGGCAATAAATAATCCAAGTGCCTCTGTATCACCTTCGAGAGGTGATCAATAGGGCCAGCAAACAAATAGCTGCAGAGGTACTTACCCTTCTTCCTCTGGAGCTAGGACTGCCCTGTGTCCCTTTCTGCCCAGTTCTACCCTAGAAACACAAAAGTTTCCCAAGATCATGAGACAAAAGATTCTAAGTAAATCATGCACTCATCACACCAAACATAAAGGTGCCATGCTACAGCTATCTTTATATTAGCACTTTGGCTGGATGTTCATCAAAGAAAACAAAGTGCACTGATTCCCAAACAATATCCCTTCAAGGAACAATTTTTCTCATACAAGTGTAGCCTACTGCAGACACAACTTATTTGAAGATAGTCATTCTTCAACATAGACTTGGTGTGCTTGTTCAGTTACAGAGCATTGTATATATCACTAAATTTACTTAGCTCAATAATGGACATAATTAACCCATATAGGTAAATTGAGATGATTACTTGTCTTCCTTGTCCTCCTTTGGAGCCCTTTCGTCCTTTGATATTACTGTTTCGTCCTGGATTCCCCTACAAGAAGATTTTTAAAATATTTTAGAATCCAGAAATATGAGTTTCTTTTGCAAAATGATACAGTGTTCAAGTCCCAAGCTAATTGAAGTTGTGAGATTAAAAAGTGTGAGAAAATTTTCCAATTTAGGATTTGAAAAAGGTAAAACCACACTTCATCCAGTTTGAGGATTAGGTGATAAATGATTTACAATAAGGTTTGCTAGGTGGTAACTTTCCCACACAGCTCCCCAAACACACTGGTCCAAACACACTAGGCCATACCCTCACAAGTACAGTACAAGTTTCTGTAACTGAGTCAAAGAATGAGGAATCTCTAGGTTTTAAAGATTATAGCAGTCTTACAAACAAAATTATGGAAAAAATTTCCCAAACTTGAAAGTCTTACCATGCCTTAGGATTCATAAGATGGAACTTTAATACTCAATTCTCAACCTTTACAATAATCAGCCCAGCCAGATCAAGCACAGAAATTTTTCCCAGAGAAGCCTCAGCTAACACCCACCACCCCACTTCCAAGGCAAACAGGTTAGTGAGAGTCACAAAGGGAAAGAAACAACAGAGCAATTACACGAGTTAGAGCCAAGTGAGCAAGAGCAACTTACAGGATCCCCTGGGAAGCCCTTGGCTCCCTCTTCCCCAGGGCGGCCTCTGGAACCTGGGTTGCCCTGAAAAATCAAAATGAGCTTCTATGTTAGCCTGAAAAGACTTTTTAAATGGTGGTGGTGATGTGTGTGTGTGTGTGTGTGTGTGTGTGTGTGTGTGTGTGTGTGTGTGTAAGAGAGAGAGAGAGAGAGAGAGAAAGAGAGAGAGTCTGAATGCACATGCATGTGTGTGTACAGCAAAAATTAAACAGAAAAAGCCCTGCACATTCTTCCTTCACAGACAGATTCCCTTAGACTTTTCAGGTTCAATTTTAAGCCCACGGTCAGGATATCGGTTGTTAGGGTGAGAATCTGGGAAATGTCTCTGGTCCAGCATAGAGTAATCCACCAGGACTTTCTGAAGTGATTAAAATGCTCTGTATCCGTATTGTCCATTAGGAGAGCTACTGAGCACTTAAAATCTGGCTAATGCACAGCAGAATGGAATCCTTAATTAATTTAAATTTAAATAATCTCATGTGGCTAGAACTACTGTATCGAATGTCTTCACCAGTCTAACAACTTCAGATGCCTGTTATTCAATTTCTACCAGAAACATCTACAGGGATGTCCCATAGTTACCTCTATGTTAACTAAGTTCCCAACTAACCCTAACCTAAGCCAGGAGTCAGTGGGAATTTTGACTGACTCCATTTCCTGCTGGTCCCATTAGTTTGATTCGCAGATCTTATGCTGGGGTGAACCAAGAGAGCCTTCTGGGGTATAAAATGCAAGCAGGCACTCACTTTACAAAACTCTAAGAACAAGTGCCTTCATGCTCCCCCAGGGGGCCCGTGTTCCTGCCCCAGCCTGGCAGCGCCCTTATGACAGCTCCTGCCCACTCTCACTGCTGTTCCACTACCGGAAGGCTTCATCCTTCCTCACTTCAATCACTGCACCTCTCATCCTTCCTTATATCCACGTCACCTCCAACTTTCTCCATACCGCTGCCAGATAAGCTTTCAAAAACACAGATTTGGTCTGTGGCCATATCACCCTGAACACAGTCAATCTCCTCTACTATTCAAATTTCATGACTAAGTCTGTCAAAAGCTCCCAGGGCTTGATGAATAAATTCCTCCCCAAGGCTCCTAGTGCTACTCTGATCTTTTCTTGCCAATGCTTCAGTCTCATCTCCCTCTCCCTGAACTCTACTCTCCTTCCAGCAGAACAGCCTGCAGTGGCTTCAGAGCCTTGTGTCTGTTCAGGTTCCCTCTCTCTGGAACACCCTCTCTCTGCATCTTTCCTCTGTTAACTGCTATTCACCTTCAGTTCAAGGGTCATTTGCCCCAAGAGGACTTCCGGGACACTTTTCTCCTCCAGGCAGAGACAGCTGCCCCTCTCTGGACCCTCATGTAATCTTCTAGTCACGTCAGTGATAGTCTGTGTCCCCAGCTACACTATGGGACCTTTGAGAACAAGAAGTGTGTGGTCTGTCACTAACCCTTTATTGTATAACTCAGAGAGTTTATCACAAAACAGATGTTCAAGAATATTTGATAAATAAATCCATCAGAATGTAAAAGCAGAGCTTCTTGAAATCCAATCACCTCATGTTAATGTATATTGAGATGAATTTACACTAAAAAAGTTTCACTGTGATTGCTATACCAGGACCACCAAAATCACTCTTTCGCTTTTTTTCTAATGCTATAAAGAGAACATAGAGGCTAATGCTTTCGTTTACAGACTTCTGAAAAGCATGACCATGGAAGGCCCTGCCATGGTTTGAATTTTTCTAGTTGGAAATTCTTGAAAATTACATAGTTATTTACCCTCAAAAGAAATATGGCATCTATTCATAGGTCATAGGTGCTCTTATTTGATTAAGTCAACTGTTAGTTTATCTTTGATAACCACTTACACACTACGAGGACTATCTCTTTCACCAAATTCTCCTTCTTTGCTGAAGTGTTACCTGAGATCCCAGATCACCTTTTTCTCCTTTTTCCCCAGGAAATCCTTGAGAGCCCTAAAATAAGATAAGAACATTTCCATCTAAAAACTATAGTCAACCTCATGATTGTTTTATAACTTAAAGAAAAATGACTCACTTCTTCCCCATCGATTCCGTCGACTCCATAGTCACCTGGTTCTCCCTGAGAGGTGACAGATAACCATCAGGTAAATTGGAGTCTCTGTCATACATTTAATGAGCAACTAATACCAACTATAAAATAAAAATGGATGGAGAAGAAACTACTATACCTTAGATCCAGAAAATCCTTTGGCTCCCTGCAAAAGATTAAATATCTGTCATTAATGTATCAAGAACAAAGTGTTGCTGATCTGCAGGCTGCAGTGGAAAGAAGCCACCTCCCTAGAGAGACTGATTGTGGGTCTCTATGGTTGTTTCTGGCTCTCCATCTGCAAAGGAGTTATCAATGAGATTTAATTAATGCTCAAGACTTGAGACTGTTAAGAGCAGAACTAATATGCAGGCAACAGAACTAATGTATGTAAGGGGAGAAAGAGAAGGGTTATGTAAGAGAAAACAGGCAAAGAAAGGATTGGAGGAGAAGGGAAGAGCATCACAGGGAAACGAAAGTCACATTTCCAACAGAGCCTTCCTTACCTTTCGACCCTGCCATCCTAAACATCCTGCAATCCCTCGGTCTCCTTGGGGTCCGGTAAATCCTCTTATTCCCTAAAACAAGGAATCCAAACACGTGTTCAAAGTGAATCGAGTGCAGAGTGACAACACACTGCAATGCCAGGCTTCAGGCAAAGCAAATGTTGTTCATTCAAATCTCTCTCTCCATGCATTATACATTTTTCTCGTCAGGCTTCTTTATAGACCCAAGATCACAAACCAGTGAAGGACAGGCTTCGGCTCCCACTTCCTCATCAGGCAGTACAGCCAGAGGCTTAGAAATAATGTGCCACATTCCTGAGTGCTCCGGTTCTCCCTGTGTTGGTCCTAACATCTTGCTCAGGGCACTAGCGCCATGTTGGAGAAGTCAGCACAGCTGGCCTACAGAACCAAGTCTGTACTGCAGGCTAGACCTGAGCAGATAGCTGATGGAGCAGCAGTACAAAGCAGCAGTCCTAACTGGAGGGACACCAAATTCAAATTCCTAAAGTCAAATCGGCCACTTGGAAGTCCTCAGGATCAGTGATGTGTGCAACTCCCACCAATATTGCTTCCCCAAGGAAATGCTTAAACACAGGGAAGCATTGGAGTAAAATCCATCTCTACAGAAGAAAGGTGTGCTCCTTAAGGACACAGACCCTTGTTGTCTGTCACCAACATGTCACAAGCATGTGCCAGTATAAATCTATTTGCATAACAGATGCTCACAGTTTGCAGTTTGCAGCCTGAATAAGTCTTGTTACAATGAACAATGTGCATGACTCATTTCTTCCAGATGAAAATGATAAGTGATTTTGCTTTTCTCACCTTTGCTTTCTTTACTCTGAGAACTATTTTCTTTTTGCCCGAGGCCATCGCTTGCTATGAGTACCTAATCCCTACAACTTCCTATTGCCTGGACTTTCAGCCAGCCTTGAGCCGTCAACCAGGCAGATGAGTAACACTATTCCCAGCACCCAAAGGGCTCCTGCACTGGCCAGATAGTCTCCAAGTCCCCTATACGGGTACCAGGTGAGTGAATTTTGAAAAGTAGGTTAGCCCTACTGGGTCCTAGAGGAATTTATAAGCATTTCTAGATAAGGAAACAAAGGTCAAGAAGAATCTTGTTCAAGATCTCATGTCTCATATCTAGGTCAATCCTGACAGTCTGATTCCAGAGTCTGACTTTTATACTTGATCAACTTGCTGCCCACAGGAGGAGTTGACCTTAATTCCAGAGGGTAGAAATCCAGTCGAGAAACTTCTTAAAATTGCCCCACCCCAAAAGGAGACAAATCAATGCCTTGAATTCCTCCAATTCCACTCATATTTCTGATTGATGAAACAAGGGAAAGTTCTGGCTTTTGGATCAGCGGTTGAGATCCATGAATGCCGGTGTGGTAACTTATGGTCATGAAGCCATGCCCGTTAGAGGGATGGATGCTGTATCTTTGGCCAATGGCTTTACACTAAGCACCGGGTTTCAGTTTGAAGGCACCTTCCCAGGAGGCAGCCGGCTGTATCCCGCTTGGGCCAGAGAGGAGGATGTCCAACTTTCCAGCCCTGATACACACATGCCAGGCCATGTACATGAGTCAGTGTCCTCCTGCAACCCAACTTCTGTTTACTGAGTGTCTCATGATTCAGACAAGGAAAAAGGAAAATAGAAAAACTGCCATTCTGGAGAACACTATAAAAAATACAAACAAAACCCCATGTGACACTCTGTATGAACATAAAGCATTTCCCCTGAAAAAGGAAATCAGGAAGAATGGGTAGGAGGGGGAGGGAGTCACAGGACTTACGGGATCGCCTTCTTCTCCCCTGTGTCCTCTGCTGCCTTTCTGCCCTGAAGAACCCTGGAAGGGAAGAGAGAAAAGCGCACATTAGCTGTCTTCTCATCAACTCAAGTTCATGGGCTCTGAAGCACTCCATACAGCTTCCTCCCTTCCATGTGCTTGCATTTTTGCAGATATGGCTGTGGCTTTAGGAAGAGTCCAGAGCATCAGAAGCTGGCTTTTGTTCTTGTGTTCATCTCTTAAGCCCCTCTGCAGAAGGTAACCCTATAGGTGCCAAAATGAGTCTGGCCCTGGCCCTGCCTTATAGTCTGGCTCTGGCCCTGGCGCTATAGCTCTTCTGGAAGGGAAGTCAATCAGAACTGAAAAGAGATCTTATCTATTTTTCGCTGCTTTTTTTTTTTTTTTTGAGAGCTCAAGGAAGAACAAGTACAGCAATAAGACCGTATCTATTTAAACTACCCTCCCTTCTCTCTCTCTCTGTCACACACGGTTTAACTGCTTTGTGGCAAATATTTTATTTGAGGCTTGCTTTCCCCACCCTCCAACACAGATCCCAACTCTCTGCTCAGTATTCCCAGGGGCTGTGCTCCTAGAACATAGTTCTACTGTTGACTTGACAAAGGGGATTTCACCAAACAAAATACCGTAGCACAGGAAAAGGCCCAATATAAATTATCCTTCCACAAGGATACAGGAAACCCTCAACAAACTGTATAATTTATTTTTTGAAAAGAAAGTTATTTTTATCAGGATAACAAATCTATTTGAAATGTAGGTAAGTGAATATAATATAAAAGTACATATTATTAGAAAGTAAGTTTTGTACAGTAGTTTTATAATTATGATATGTAAAATCTGGGCACCCATCACACAGGACAAGAATTGGAATACTCTGGTATGAGAAAATAAAGATGTAGGGGCCAGGGATTTAGCTCAGTGGTTCTGGCAGCTGTCTTGCCAGCACAAGGACCCAGGTTCGATCCCTGGTAACCACATACAATACTGGGTGTGGAGACTCACGCCCAGCAGCAATCAGTACCACATACCACCGTGCCGGGCGTGGTGGCTCATGCCTGTAATCCCAGCACTCAGGAGGCAGAGGCAGGAGAATTGCTGTGATGTGAGTTGGAGACTGAGCTCAGGGCCAGCCTGAACTACAAAACGAGACCCTATCTCAAAAAACCTAAAATAAATAAATAAATAAAGATGTAAATGAGTTCTAGAATTGTATGATATATATTGTGAAATAGAAAATACTCAAAGTGAAATAGGGTGAAGGGGAAAAAATGAGATTATAACAAAAAAGAAAGGAAACAAAGTTTATGTAAATGGGGGGTGGTAGGGTGGGAAAGGCTATGGGAAAAAATGAGAATTAAGTTGTGTCATATAATGGTACAAATTCCCACTGTGGAGTGCAATCATGATGTGTATATGTAATGTACCAATAAATATTTCAATTAAAAAAAAAGAATTGGAGTATTATCCCCGGTGCGGTGTTCACCACAATCACAACCTGCCTGATGACCATCACCACCACTATGCCCCACTCAGAAGACAGCACTCTTAAAGGTGACAATATTTTCTTACCTTCTAAAGTACTTCACCACTTAAGTATTCATCCCTACACATGAGAGCTTAGTTTGGCCTGTTTTCAAGTCCTCTATAAATGGAATCTATATGTAGTCCGTGTTTTGCTTTTTTTAGGTACTTGCTGTATTGGTGACATGTATTCATACTTTTGTATATAACTGTAGTTAATTCACTTAAATTGAAATAGAATATTTCACTGAAAATTCTATAATGTATTTATTGTCTCTATTGTATATTTGATCTTTTCAAGTTTGTTGTTTTAGGGCTGGGGATTTAGCTCAAGTGATACTGCACCTACCTTGCAAGCACAAGGAGGGCCTGAGCTCAATTCCCAGTACCACAAAAGAAAGAAGATAAAGTTTGTTGCTTCACCTGTACTACTATGACATTCTGCACTTCAATCTCATGTCAGTGCTGAGGAAGCATGACTCTCCCCACTATCCCTAACTTCATTCAAACTGCCTATACCAGATAAAAAGAGTATAATTGTAAAACCAAGAGGCAATGTCACTAAGGATACTTGAGAGAGAGGATTGTTCTTCATAGCATTATCAAAAGAGAGCCCTTATGAGCTGGCTCTTAAACCATAAAAGTCATGCAGAATGCCAGAGCACTTACCTCAGTGTGGAGTGAAGATCACACATTCACTACTCAGTCGTGGTCCTACCCACGCTGGGACAAGGCCCGCTAGAGAAAATAGTATTACAACAAAAGATCACCTTGAGACCTTGTTGTCCTCGTGTTCCATGAGGCCCCAGAACTCCCGGGCATTTGCAAAATGTACAGCAACAAGTCCTTTCTGCAATGTTTCCCTGAAAGAAGCAAAGCTGAGTGAGTGACAACTGTCAGGAATTTTATTACATGAGAATCATATCATACAAATCATCATCTACCACATGCAATCCTAGAGACTGCAAGGAATAAGAGGTACTTTCTGACTCAATACAACAGAAAATGTAGTAGATGAAAACTGTGTGAACATTTCCTTTCCAAAAAAAAATTGCCTGAAGTTATAGAAAGGACACTGCACACATAAATGGCCACATGTCAAGTTTGTCCGAGAGTTTTTGGTACTAGGGAACAGTCTCCTAAAACAGGAATTTCTGTACTATACCACTTTCTGTTGGAGACTTTGGAAATAGACTAGAAACTGGCTTATCTTCAGCTCTCATTACATTCATTTAGTGAGATAACAAAAAATTAAGGGGCATGCAAAGAAACAAACTATGTCGTTCTGATCTTTCACAATTTTTCATACGCTATGACCATGCACTTAATTTGGTGGTACAATCAAAGGCAGCACTGGAAATACCAAGAGCCCAATTTCATTCTCATAGCATTTGGAATAACTGGATTTTGGAAAAACTCACCAGATACTGTGACAGCATGCTGCCTAGTTCTGCCATTCCAATGGTCAAGTGAGTCTTATAATCAAATCCTTTTCCAAATTCAAAGCTGGAAAACTCATCATGAGCAGCTGTGTTGAGAGCCACCACCAGCAGAGCATCGAGTCCTTTTTAATAAAAATCACAGGTATAAAACTCAAGGGTGTGTATAGGAAAAAGAAGTTTCACTTGATGAATGTTATTTGGAGAATTAGAAATAGAGGAAAACAAGAGAAAATAGGACTCCCAACATACCAAGGACTCAAAGCAGATCTGCTTCCACTTGTGAAAATATATCAAGCTCTGGTCTCTGTCTTTAGCATGAATCTTGTGAGAAAAAGTTTCCAAGAGTAATTATTTGCAAACCTATTGAAAAATACTAGCAAAGGGCCAGGGATTTAGCTCAGTGGTTCCAGCGCCTGCCTTGCAAGCACAAAGTCTCCAGTCAGATCCCGATAACCACGTACAACAATGCTGGGGGTGGTGACTCACACCTACCAGCACTCAGTACCATATACTGAGCTGGGCATGGTGGCTCACACCTGTAATCCCAGCACTTGGGAGGCAGAGGCAGGAGGATTGCTGTGAGCTCCAGCCTACCCTGGGGTACATAGTGAGATCAGAACCCGCCTGAACTACAAAATAAGACCCTGTCTCAAAAAATTAAAAAAATAATAATAATAATACTAGCAGAAAACTACGTCCAACATCTCACCACCATTTTGATACAATTCTTACAATTTGGAAGTAATTTTTAAGAAGGCACAGTATTCATCTCCCTTTTAAGAAGGGAAATTTTCCTGTGTGCATGTTAATCTTAGTACTCTTGAAGATAACACAAAATTCATGTGAAACCAAAAGAGACCCAGAATAGCAAAAACAATCCTGGGAAACAAGGGTAAAATGTGAGCCATCACAATCTCCAATTTGAAATTATATTACAAAACTATAATGATAAAAACAGGATCTTTCCGCTATAAAAACTGATATGGATCAATGGAACCGAATAGAGAACATAAAGACAACCTCAAGCACACTCAACTATTTGGTCTTTAATAAAGTGGCCAAAAGCATACACTGGAACAAAGATAGCTTTTATTAAATGATGCTAGGAAAATTGGCTCTCCAGAAACAGAAGACTGAATCTAGATCTGCAACTCTCACCATCAACTAAACTAAAAATGGATCAAAAAACTAAATGACAAAACAGAAACGCTGAATCTGCTGGAAGACAAAATAATTAAAACTCTTGAAGTCATAGGCATATGCAAGGACTTTCTGAACAAAAAGCCAGTCACACAGAAAATATTATCAAGAATCAACAAATAGGACTATATTTAATTTTAAAACTTCTGTACAGCAAATGAAGCAACAGAGTGAAAAGACCACCTACCGAGTGGAAGAAAAATTTTGCCAGCTAGTCCTCAGATAGAGGACTAAAAAGACCTCAATAAAATTAGATCTCCAAAACAAAAGACCTACTTATAAAACAGGAAAGTGAAATGAATATATGCTTCCCTTCAGAAAAAGAAGTACAAATGGCCAATAAGTATATGAAGATATGCTCAACATCATTGGCCATTAGAGAAGTGCAAATTAAAATAACTGAGGTTCTGTCTTAACCTAGAAAAAATGTCCATCATCAAGAAATCAAATAATAACAAAGGCTGGAATGTCTGCAGGGGAAAAGAAATTATTTCTACATTGTTGGTAGGAATGTAAACTAGCACTACCATATGCAAATCAGTACAATATTTCCTCAAAAAAATAAAACTAAAAAGTCCAGGTGACTAGGTATTCTAAGTATCATCTCAAAAGAGTCAAAGACAGGACTCCATGTGCTTCTCTGTCCACAGTGAGTAAGGGCTGCTCCTGTGTGGGCCGACCTCTGGCCCACCTTCCCCCAGAGCATTCAGGACCTGAGTTCTTGTCCAGCCAGAGAGGGAGGAGGAGCCCACAGAGACTCCACTTACTTGTCTACACATACTAAATAAGTGAGGCAGCAGTGCTAAGACTTAGGTAGAAGCCTTCAGTGTCCTCCACAATGAAACAAAAAACAAAACAAAAAAAAACACCCATTGTAAGAGTGAAGAAATCCCGCTGACAACAGCCATTGGTGACTTTGAGGGCACCGCCTACAGTACCCTGGCCTCCTGCAGGGTTCAAGCCTACAGGAATTCATTGAGTTCAACTCAGGCATTGCAGTCAGAACCTAGACAGGGGATGATGGCTATCTCCGTAGGGCAAGTTAATTCCAATTTGCATGTTACTGCCCATACTATCTGCAGAAGACAGCAGATCCACGCTGTGAAGGGCCCTTTTGGTAGTGTTTTTGGATTTGTTCTTTTGTTGCTGCTGTTGTGTTTTTTATTCCTTTTATCTGACCTCCTTCATTCTTCATTTACTTTCTTGGTGCTGAATCCGTCCAATTTCAAGTTTTTTTTCTTTTTTCAACTGCTTTTATTTTCACAGGAAAGAGAAATTAGACTCCTGTTAGCCTGTTGCTGCTGGGTAACCCTATTCTTTCCTTCATTCTCTCCTGTCTTCCGGTCAGAATCAGTTACCAGAAGTTAAAGCATTTCAGCTTTTTCTGCTCTCTCTTTCTGCTGTACTACTATGGAAAGGTGAATACAATTTCTAGTGATCCTGTTGTTGTTAGTCTGTTCTGTTTTTTTTTTTTTTTTTATTTCTCCATTCTGTCTCTTTTGTCCTCTAGCCTCTATCAGTTTCCTGGGGTTGGATGTTATCTTTATATATCCTCTAGCCCTATTTCTAATCTATCCTTCTCCCTCTATCTCTATACTCCTCCAACTCCCTAGTGACCTTTTATTCCCAAATGATGACAATACTATATTAAGGGACCAATATTTTGTAAACATATTTCTGTTTAATTCTAAATTGTGGCATATAGTCACAGAGCTAACTCATGAAGTTAAAGGTAGCAGAATAGTAATTGCCAAAGTGTGTCCTAGGCTGTGTTTGATACTGCTAAGGATAGTGATTGTATGATGTCCACCGAGGTAATGTGATTGTTCTGTTTATGTGCCTTCCATGATGTGCCTGAACTGAGATTACATAAGAGCCATTATAGATCCAAGCAGGACAACCCAGGAAGTAGCCATCTTCTAAGAGTTCCAAATATTAAGAAAAAGATTTGCATTAAGCATTGCCAAGACACAGGCCAGGAATCAAACCAAAAACATCAGCAACAACAACAACAAAATAGAAATGAGAAAAAATTCAAAATCCAAGACACAAAGATCATCCCCACAGAGGAAACCAGGGAAAATGGGGATAGAACAAATTAAACCTCAAAGACCAGAACACTGAACCGGTATCAAAAGAGTATCTATTAATATTCTATTAATATTCTATTAATCTATTAATTGGAAATCAGAAATAATTTGTCACATGAAAACAGAGATACTATCCATAGTGAAGGAAATGATTCATAACACTAAACAAGAGATCAAGAACATGATAAAATCTCAGCTTATGAAAGTAATGGAATCTTTTAAAGAGCTTCAAACAGATTTCTAGGAGATGAAAAAACCCAATTAGGATGAATGAGTGTGAAGTCCAAATGTCTGACATAGAAAATAAGATTGCAGCCAATGAACAGGAAAGCAATAATTTATGGAAAATAACAAGGGACCACGAGAAATCAAACCAACCAGCTGCTAGATGATGCAAAGAAGAATAATATAAGACTGACTGAAATCAGTGAGGAAACAGGAGGTAATACAAAAGACAGGGAAAGAAAACATTTGATAGTTACAAAAAGAAGCAAAGCTCATGTATATAGTGGGTTGAGGGGTTTTAGGGAAGGCAGGAAAATGGGGAAAAAAATCAGAATCAAGATCTGTCATGTATAAGTACAAATTTTCAATGTTGAATGTGATCATAATATATGTATAAAATATACCAATAAAATCAGTTTTTTTACATATGGAATAGTGGGATGATGTTGAAGGAATCCAAGCTGGGAAGATGATACAACTTGGAAATAAAGCACGACACTTTATGGCCTTTAGGTGTAGTGCCCGTGGAGCCTGAGTTCCAGAAGCCAGCCCGTGTGCCCCATCCAGCACTCAGTGGAGTGTCCTTTCATCAGATATTCCCCTCGACTTCAGCGTTTAGCTTCCAGCTCAGTGCAAAGCCACAATATGAAGAAGAGGTGTACAGGGCAGAAGCGCTTTTTCAAAAACACATACTATCTTTCTCATTCATAATCAGAAATAAAAGGTGGTCAGATTCCCTGGAAACAGAAGTTGAAAGAGGAATTTGGGTATGTGTAGTTTATTGAGATTTTTTAAAAAT